>VCHN02000014.1:126498856-126782885 GCA_007115665.2 Sequoiadendron giganteum
AGGTTGTAAGGGGCGGTCCATTGGTGAAACATTTGGACTTCATCCTCCCTAAGCTCCTCTTCGTCATCTTCGGGACCATTATCTATTGAATTGAAAAGTTGAGCCAAAGGGCTTTCAGAACTTACCTCTTTTGCCATATCATGATAGTTTGAATCAGTGTTCTCCAGCTTGGGGGCATTGCATTCTACCTTCGGGAAAGGGGCCTGATTTAGCACTAGCACTAAGGCATCATATGGATCGGATGGGACAATGTCCCTGCATCCTGAATTGTCGACTGCATTCTGAACTTCTACTTGGAAGATCTCAGCTACAATTTGGAATTTCAGATAGTCCAGTTTAGAATGGAGGCTCGTCTTGTGTATGTGGCACCAACCGGATAAAGCAGCCTCTACCAAATAAACTCTGCTTGCGGGGTTTTCATTATTGTTGTTGTTGGGTTGATCAAGGGGTGTGGGAATGCCACTGTTGTTGGGGCATGTATTCCACATCCGGTTTTACCTCTTGAAGGGTCTTCTGTCGAAGTTCTGACCCGAACTCTGATTCTTGTCATAGTTTTGTCCCGATGAAGTACCAGCGTCCTGATTATCCCGATTTTCATAGTAATCTCGGTTGTCCCTATTAAGGCCAGCCTAGATACTTTTCTGCGACGTCTGCAACTGATTATTCTAATTTCTTAAGTGTATCATCTCGGTCGTCATTTTCTTGACCATCTTTGTAAGCTCGTCAATCCTATCCCTTTCAGCGTTACTTGGCTGCGACGCGGTATTCTGAAGGAACACAAGCTGTGCTGCCGGCTGATTCTGATGAGTGGGTGGGAATTCCACTACTTGAAGGTATGCTAGCATCTGGGATCCTTGTGGATGCGACTGTTGCTACTGGGGTAACAAGTAATGAGGCATTGGGTACACCTAATTCATTGGATATCCAGGATGCAGAACCATAGGCAGTTGAGGTACCAGATTCAATAAAGGTGTTTGATGTTGTAAGGCTTGGGTGAGTCCCTGTATCTGTGCCGAATGTGTGATTTATCCTAGAGAAGGCAGCGGACCTAATATGTTCTACCCCAAATATGTACTGGCAATGATGGCTTCAGCATATGCATCAACCAACCTAACAGGTGGCGGCCTCACCCTTTTTACCAAGGCTGAAGTAAGGTTGTCCAGTACGGCATAGTAAGGACGGCAGCATCGTTGAAAAAATACGGGGCCTATAGCTGAGTGTATGCTCTATGGAAGTGATCGTTGAACATGCTAATGGGTTCATTAATTTCCCTTTGAACCGCCATGAAATGTCTATACGAATCTATGGGGCAAACTAGGGTCTTGAATTTCTGTAGAAATGCATTCTTCAAGAGGTCCCACATGCTGATAATTCTAGCTAGCAAGTTGACATACCAGTAGAAGGCCTCTTCCCCCAAGGAATAAGGAAAGAGCCTGCAATCTACATCCTCATACATGATCTGCATAGGCTTCAAGGTGATTTCAAAAATCTTGATGTGTTCTTCGACCGTTCGTTGCGGATCTCAAGAGTTGAACTTTGTACATAAATTCTCAGGATTCTTTGGCATATTATGGTAGAGGTTGAAGGTGAGCGGAGATGGGTTATTACACAACCACACCATGGGAAAAGGCAGTGGAGGCAGGTGCGCCAAATTGGTCCGCTTCTGTGGTGCGGCAATAGCAATTGGTATGACAATAGCAAGACTGGTAGTAGTGATTGGCTGAAAGGCAGCGTTCAGCCCAGAAGGAGTGGCGACCTAGAAGGTCTCAGTGGTGGGATGAGAGGAAGACAAACCTATCAATGAGGATGAAGAAGGTGGAGGTGAAAGAGCAGTAAGTTGTTCCACGGAATCGATGATGGATGATCCCCTTCATTTAGCTTTCTTAGCTCAGACAGGGGAATGTAATTCCTGCAACTCTCCCTTGTTCGGTGTAGACCTCAATATTCAATGGAATCTCTCAAAGGAGAATGACTCAATTCGATCTAGCTTTACCCTTTCAGGGCCCTCCCTCTAGCGCTAGTTCTGTTGATGGTGTTTTTATGCACTTCACAACACAGGCTATGCATAGGTGCATCACCTCTCTTGAAAGACAATTTTCCACAATCAAATTGTAGAACACTATCCCAAGGTCTCTCAAATGTCAGGTCTTGACGATGCTTGAAATATATCAGTTGTTTATGTGATTTGCTGGAATCACAAGGTGGACTTACGTGGTCGAAGCTGTACGAGAACTAAGTCAATGAATGGAGTTCTAGAGGTTTGGAATTACTATGCTTTGTTGTAGGTTCAAGCAGTAATCTTAGACTCCATTACATCATCGGATTTGGCTTTACAATGTGCAATGAACCTTGGCACTAGTTGTTTCTAAAAAAGGAAAAAAGAAAAGGGCGAGGAAGAAATATGTTTCTTGGACTTGCAACTACAAATAAATAGTGATCATGGAGGTTCCTGCTGTGGATAGTTTCCTTAAACAGAATTTCACTTAACCAGAATTCTCACAATATCATGAAATCTGTGCTATCTTCTAAGGACTGTAGATATTCATCATTCATTCACTATGGGAAGGTGAATAAAGATGAGATTTAATGAGCAGCAATGAAATCAAAGTCCAAACTAACTTTGCACAGTCATCTACCTTCAGCAAATGACCAAAAGTATGGACAAGGAAAGCATACACACAGCAACTATCTCCAAAATCAGAAATAACATACTAAATCTACCAAGTCTAATTTGAGGATATTAGAACAACAAAGTAACTTAAAGAAAAGCTATAACTAAAAGGGAGAGGAATCATGAAACATATTGAGAAACCAGAAATACACCAAAAAATGACTGTATTTGCTATTATAATTTCTACAGTATGCCTTTACAACAACTCAACTCTCTTAAAATGAGAGGAGGAGAGCCCTATTTATAGCTTTCAAAAAAACAAAATGAGTGGCCAAGATTTGATTCAATTGTGTGGCCAAGATTCACTTTACATTAGGGTTTCACCTACCCCTAAATATTTTACATTTATAACTAATTTCTTGTTTCTTCCCTATTCCATCATCTAGTGACAACATTGTAGCAAATTTTTCTTTTCACCATTTCCCCTTTACTATAGTTGTTCTTCAAGGAACTCATCATCGATGATGGGATTTCCCTCTCGCTTCTTCAACGCGACATACTCCATGGAACTCAGGATCAGGGACTGAAACTTATTCACCTCTATGATGGCAACCCTCAAAATTTTATAAGACCACTCTTGGGAATTGTTGCCCAGCTTATTCCAATCATCCTCATACTTGGCAGTGCTATCCTTAAAGAGTTATGATTGCACAAAAGCTCAGGTAGCGAAGCACATGAATTTAGTAGTGATCTTAGTTGACATCCCATCCTCCATAATCTTTAAGAAGTAGGGCTTTATATTCTCTAGATTGATCTCGACCGTGGGCAACTCATACCCCATCATCAGCTTGAGGTACTGAGTGCACTCTTCTCTGGAATCCCTTGCCCATTCAATGTTTAGCGCCATCCGCTCCAAAACCTGCTCAAGCCTCCTCTTTCGGTGATTAAAATCTCGTTTCCACGTGTCCACTAGCCAGTGATCATCATCCTTGAACGTAAGGTCCTTTTCCCAGACATCACTTGGCAATGCGAGTATGGCCTCAATCTGTGGGTAGGCCAACTCGTACTTCCATGGGAACCTTTCACAGATCCACCTTGTGTCTTTGAGAGTTTTCTAAACTTCTAGGAACCTATTTGTTGCACGGACAGCCAAGTTGATGCCCGTGTTTCCCATGTCCAAAACCTGTCGAAACTAGTTTTTCGTAGTCTTGTCCAATTTCTGCCTCTTCTCGAGCTTGTTAATCTGTTCCTGGGACAGCAACTGAGGTGGGGCCGATGATGTCATAGGCTACCCATCCAGAGATGACCACTACTGAATATAAGCTACTAGATTAGCCACCTGCTCCTTTAGTTTTTCTTTGGAGATCTTATCCTGCTGGATAAGGTGCACTACTGTAGCGACCGATTCTTGGAGATGCTCAACCTTTTGTTCCCTCATTATCACTCCTAAGTCAATGGTGGAGACATTGTAAGTTATACCTCATTCCCCAACTGTCGGCATTGCTATTTGCACTACCTTTGATCCTGAGGCATCCATGGTTATTTTTGATCTGACCTTTGGCTTCTTTTCTTTTCATGTGTTGACTCGTACTCTGGCCATAATGGCTTCTAGTCTCGCCTTGGGATCCTTCAAGGTGGGTGTCCTTTGCTTGAGTTGCCTTTGCAGCCAATCAGGCACTTGGGGTTCCTCCCTTGGTGGTTCACTTTGAGTCCCGCTATCCTCCTTCTCGAGTTCGATGGTTCCGACAACAAGAGCTCTCTCCTGGGTTGCTGCATTTTCCTTTTTCTCATCAGGGTCTTGTAAAAACGTTTCATGCTCAGCGGCGGACTCAGTGTGCAACTGCTCTTTAGGTGGGTCTTTCTCTTCGACATCTCCCTCTTCTTCATTTAGGACATGTTGATGTTCCTTGAGGTTCTCCCCTTGTTCATCCTCATGGAGGAAAGCTTCTTTGTCATGATCTGTGGTCTGGCCATGTCCCTCGGTTGGAGACCTATCACCTTCCATCTCTAGAGTAGCAGTCTCCTCTTCCTGTGCAAGTCGGTCCTCCACCTCCTTGTCCTCAATTTCCTTGAGCTACTTCCCCCACTCGGCATTGAGCTCGGGATCATTCCACTCCCAGATCAGTTCAGTATCGGGGTCCTCACTACCCTCACTAGAAGACTCATAGGCCACTTCATCAATCTTTCGACATTCGAACAAGGGATGTTTGTGATATTCAAACTCTTCATACTCCTACGCCTTCTCAGCCTCTAGCTATTGTCATTCACTCTAGTCTAATATCTGCATGGTTGCTTTCATCTTTGGTGATTCAGTAGAGGGGGATGTTGTTGGAGAGGAGGCCATAGCCTGAGCTATCGCAGCCTAGACTATCGGATTGGTGAGCATCCCTGATAGCTCAGATGACACATTCTGCATATACTTTACAAATGACTCTGGAAGGCTAAGGGCAGGCATTGTAGTAGTGAAAATAGCGGGAAGGGAAGGAGACATAGAGGAAGAGGTCATTGGTGAGGTGGTCACGGACGATGAATCCACTGGAATAACTTGCAATATTGGAGGAGTAGGAGCAAGGTGGACTAAGATGTCCACTGCAGGTGGAGAGGAAGCAGAGACCGCAAGAAAAGCATGAAGGGGAGGGGAAACGGCAACAATAGTAGTAATAATGGTAGGAAGCAACTCTGGTGAGCTAGATCTTGATCCTCTGATCCTAAGGGATGGACCCTTGGTTAATATAGCCATCTCCGCACTACCAGTTGTTTTCCTCCTCTTCTTGGAAGGTTCAGGCTCAAAAGCCTTACTAGCATAGACCTTCAACTTGGGCAGCTGCTCGCTAACCTCCTTTCTTTTCTTTGTTTTCATCAATAGTGGGGTCTTAGATGTTTCCCCTATTATAGCGGCAGCTACTCCACCTTTGGAGCCACTTGGCTCGCTTACATGCTCACTTGTGAGTTTGGTGAATGTTAGGATGACCCCCTATTGTTCCAATTTGGCCACCTTCTTGTCGATCCATGCCCTCGTTCGGATTTTAATGAGCCTAGTGAACACACCAATGTCATTAAGCTATGGTGCATTCCAGTCAATTGTAGGCAGTGGGGAGTTGGAAACTGCATCATATCCTGGGTCCACAATTGTGTCTTCATCCTCCTCTAGCTGATCAGGGACCGGACACAAGTTCACCCTTCGTACATAAATGATGGTCATGTGCATATAATGCCACAACCGCACCTCAAGATCATCCCTGTAATTGGCCCAAAAGTCCTCAATGTTGTGGAGGTGGGCATACTCATGTCCCAGTGCCTTTCTGACATGACTATAGGGATCCATTTGGGGCCGCGCTGTATATTTCTCGAAGTTATATTCTGGTAGCTCCTTTTCTGAATATCCCGTGCACTAGGAGGTGTGGATCTTATACATTCCCTGACTGAGGTTCATGGGATAGGCGAGGCCTGCCAAATGCTTTCTACTTAGGAGGCTATGAATGTGTCGCAGCTGCCGAGTCAGCTCTAAGAGAATAATCCAGTCATTTGGGTACCAGGGCAGTTTGTTCGGTCTCTCGGTGAATCTCTGAGCGCGTATGCATGTGAACCTTGGGAAATGAATATACCAGAAGGCATATTGCCTGAGGAGGACCCTGGCACTGTGGGATATCCTTCTATGAAAATCTCCTCCCACGGATCGGATGATGTGAGCAATGAATGCATCGTTCACCCTACAATAATCTCTTTTGAAGTTCCAGAATTGTAACTGGGGGTATTTTTCATAAGGCTTGAGTTCTGGCCCCGATGGATCACTAGGCATCATTGTCAACCCCTGATAATGTCATCGATTGGTAAGAGAATACACCAAGTAGGAGGTCATGAAGAATTTGTTGGTTTTCTTCACGGTGGTGAACTGCTCATGGAAGCAGTCGCTAATTATCTCACCCCAATAGAAGGTGGTGCCCTTACCTCGAAGAATCTCTTCTATGAAATAGAACATCCATTCTTGAAAGAAAATTGCGTTGGGCAGGCCCATTACTCACCTGAGTAGAGTTACAAGGTCATGGTAGTCCTCGAAGAAGTCATTTCAGTAGAGCTCCTAAGGAAGCTTCCCAGCACTACCTTGTTTTTCCTTCAACTAGTATTGGTTGATAAGCCTTTTACACCCCAAAGGATTCTCTTCCCAAGCCTCTTTGTAGTCTTCCATGGTGGGGACCTCCATGCTCTCAAAGGCAGGAATGTGGAAGGTCGTCGTGATACCCGACAAAGACATATCTGCAAGGATATTCCCGTCATGGTCCACTATGGTTCTAGTATCAGATTGGTATGCCTCCACGCACGCCATTACTAGTTCTAGGGCCACTAAGGCTGGCGGGAAACCTACAGCCTTAGCAAGTCCACTGCTCTTTATTAATCTTGCATCTGTTGTTTTTGGGTCCATTCTGACCCTCTGTGTGAATTCATCACATCGACCTATCTGATGTTGGTATATGAGACATCCCTCCAAAGGGTAGCGACCCTCGACTGAATGGGGACTCCTTGGAATTTATATTTCATCAAGTCCCTGTCTTCCTTGCCCCTTAGTGGCTTGCTTGTCCCTTTTACTTTCTTGGAAGCATCGAAAGTTTCTGCGTTGGATTCCATAAATCCTGCATGAAAGACAAGAATTAGTAATGATGAACTTGACAAAATGGCCACCGACAAATCCCTCCATGTCAAGATTAGTCTAGCAATCATAACTCATATTTAATAACCATGCAAGCTAGATACTTCATTGTTAGAGAGTAGTGCAAACAATTCGGAGTTCCTGGGCTGGAATTCCCTTGGCAGAATGTCGTTTGAAAGGGCTAGAATGAGAATGAAATTCCCATGGGCATTTCCCGAGGTTGCATTCGAGGATTTAAGGTTGGATATGGAGGAAAACCCAATTTTAGCGAGTGGGTCAAAATCCATTTTGGATTTGGAGGTCATTTGATACCTCATTTGGAAGTTCGGGCATCATCTGCAGGGAAGCTGTCTGAAACGGTGCAAAAGAAATGGAATTTCGGGCACCGGAATCTAGGTCTCGGATTGTTGTCACCAGGAAGCGGCTAAGAGTCGACCGTTAAGAACGGCGAAATGAAAGTGGAAATCCCGAGGATGAAACCTGGGAGGCAATGCCCAGAAGCGGTCAGGGTTCAAGATTTTCGAGAGGCGGACGAAGCACCGTGACTCGG
The DNA here is from genome assembly GCA_007115665.2 of Sequoiadendron giganteum. Taxonomy (NCBI): domain Eukaryota; kingdom Viridiplantae; phylum Streptophyta; class Pinopsida; order Cupressales; family Cupressaceae; genus Sequoiadendron; species Sequoiadendron giganteum. The sequence continues at coordinate 126,506,663 of VCHN02000014.1, forward strand.
AGGTCAGGGTGCTCCCCCGAACTTGCTGTTAGACTGGCGATGACACAACAGAATCCTGGGAGGGCAATTCCGGAGGTGCAAGTCCAAAGAGGGAAATTTGTCGAAGGATTTCGATCGGAGGATGACTTGAGGCTGGGAAGTGACATCCGGAAAGCTGCTTGGGGAAGGCCATAAAAAATGGCGAAGACAGGACGAAAATTCGGGAAGGGAATCCCAAAGACCGAATCCCGAGGGAAGATTTGAAGACTGCAAATCCTTCAATTTTTGAGATTTTAGACGGGCTGCTAAGGTCCGAGGTCCGGAGGTTGGGAAGACGTTCGGACAGGGACGTTTGAAATGGCGAAACCAGGATGGAAATTTGGGAAGGGAATCCCCGAGGTCAAAGTCCGAAGCGGGGAATGCCATTGACAAAATTTGAAGAAAAGGGCGCGGACGGCCACGGGAAGACCCGGGCCTGGGAGGCGCCAGCGCTGTTCCGAAGAATAGCCATGGCGCAATGAAGTTCCAGATCAAATTTTAGGTGACTTAAAGATTGATTTTCATATTTTTAAAACATGGGTTTTGACCGGAAGGCACGAATTTACTAGATTTTAAACCCATTTTACAATTTGTATACATAAAAATGCGAAATTTCACAAAACAAAGAGAGAGGGCGCGCGAATGGTGAACCTACCTCGAAATCCCGAAGAACGATCAGTCAGCCGCACAGAAAATGGTGGAAAATGGAGCTCGAAAAGCTCGGCGGAAAACCCCTGGTCATTGGAAATTCTCTAAACTCTTCTATCACTCACGTAATTGATAATGACGGTCGAAAAAATTGTTTTATAGCAAAAAAATTGCCATTAATGCATCATTAAACTCCTCGTATGATGGCAGGTGCAGTAGGTGAATTTAAAAAATGTAGGGGCAGTGGGAGGTCCAGGGTCCAAGGTCCGAAAAGCCATCCCGGGACAGCCGTCTGAAATAGCAAAGCCCAAGGGGAAACCCGGAAGGGGAAACTCGACAGAGGGAATCTGCGCAGGGGAAATCCAGAAGGGGAAACCCGAGAGGGGAAACCCGGAAGGGGAAACTTGGACATTGCCACAGATGCTAGAACGACATTTTGACAAGGGAAACTCGGATTAACCCGAGACTTGGCAAATTTTATTTTTAAAAAAGGGGGGGGGGACTTCGGTCAAGCTTAAAATATGGCATTGGAAAACGCACCGACCTTGTGAGGCACCAAAAAAAAAAAAAGGGCACACAAAATGAGGCAGAACAAAAGAGATCCGACAACCGAAAGGAGAGAAAAGAGGGTCCCCATTCCGAATGGGGCGTGTGTGCGAAAGGCACAACAGTAAACAGTAACCAAAACTTTGTTGAAGATGTCTACAACATGCAAGAACCAGCTCCAATGGAGGTTGTTTGAAGTGCTTGGTACTTGAATGCTTGCTTGTGATGATGGAGTGCTTGAGGGCTTGTGAAGATGAAAATGATGTTAGGGGGGTGAAATGAGGATGAAAACCCTTATTTATACAAGCTATTCCCTAATTTTCTCAAAAATAACACATGATAAGCTAACCTTAGGATTTTGGAGGAAAATTCACGTTAGGTTTTGTCTTAATTTTGAATTTTATGTCAAAAGGGACTAGGTCGCCTAAGGTGGCAACCTAGTCCACTTGGACATTTTCAAGTGGTGGTCAGGAATTAAATGGTGATTAATAATGATTATTGGACTTACCTCCCAAAGCACACTTAAGTCGGGCCTAAAAGTACATTAAGGGATAAATTTAACATGAAAAAGGGTTGAATTAGTGATGAAAAGCCTAAAAAAGTGCAAGAGTCAATTACAACACTTTAGACTAAGGCTTGGAAATGGGTTATTTAGGTGAATTATTGTAGAAAAATCCTAGAAAAGTGGGGAAATGTGTCACAACACTTCACAATAGACTTATAGAACTTTTTCAGGTTATTGTTGATTTGCAAGTGTTCAAGGCCTAATGTGAATGTGTTGGCCACATTACAACATAAGATCTAAGAAAAGCAACGCTAAAATCCAAGGGAAAAGGCCAAAATGAGTGAAAAGTGTCAAGGCTGCATTTTTTGGTGACACACAATGGTACAAGTCATTTTATACATTCCTAATCATCTCTCAATGGTTCATATTCTACTTTTCAAGTTACAGCCTTAACGAAACCTCATTATTCCCTTTTATGACAAAAATGCAAAATTGCTTGACAATATTGTGCAACGTTTGACAACTTTTGCATTGACACACTACTTTAACACCTAATGATCTAAACTAGACGCCAACAAATATAAAATGATCTTCTTAGACCTTATTACATGAACATAACTCAAACAAACAAAACATCAACTTTTGACCCCCCTTGGGGCATAAGACCTATGGGTGCTCCTACACCAGGCATCTTTGTCCCCCAAACGTCTTGGGATACCATTTTCAATGGAACCTTAAATCAACCCCTTTTTGGATTTTGTGCCCCAAATTTTTAGGATTTGGGACTAAGATGCCACCTAGGGCATCTTAGTCCCCCTTAAGCTCTTTTGAGGATTTAATTTTGAAGTTTATTGGGATTTGGCCTCCTTTATATAATGAATTCATATGTCAGCTTGTTGTGATGTAATTTTAGGATATTAAGCATGGATAAGTGTAAATACAAGGTTCATTCATTCATTTTCATCCTAAGCATTCAAGTATTCATTCCTAAGGAAAGTTTATGAGATCAAGAGAAGCTCATCAAGCATTTGGAACAATCATCAAGATTCAAACATCATATCAAGGAGATTGTTGCATCATGTATAATTTTGAGCTAACATTTGGGATGCAGCGTTTTGATTCAAGCAAGCCATTCAAGTCAAGATATATCAAGAATTCATTGGATTCAAGATCTATATCCAAGCTAGCCATTTCACAACAAGGGTTTGGTGTGTTGCAACATTAAACTTTCTTCATTCATCATTTCCTTTTATTTAATTTCATTTCAAGGTTTAATTACCAACAAGGGGTTTGAGCAAGGAAAACGCCCATTTACTAATAATCAACAAGTTTTTTCCTTCTTGTGTTTTTGTGTTTGTAAATTTAGGTTGAAGACTTGAATATCATTTGAAGTGCAAAGTTGCAAAGTTGCATCAAAAATTTGTCATCTTCATAGAAAATCACCTACAGGCCAGATCTAGGAGATTCAAGACCTAAGATTTGAGGAGAAGTACATACTTTGGACCTCAAGACCACTTTCAGAAATTCTAGAAATTCCAAATGAGACTAAGTCGCCACCTGGAGTGTCTTAGTCCTCCTAAAGGCATTTTGTAGAGATTCTTTTAGATCCGATTTTGGCATCCGAAGGTTCTCTACATTTTCCCCAAAAAATAGCAACGGGACTAAGTCAATAGTAAGGGCATCTTATTCCTCCATAAAAAATTTTGATAGCTTCTTTGCATTTCCAGAATCCTCATTACATTTCCAAAACTTCTAGATACACATACCCTAACTTGCTATTCCATAATTTCATCATTTGCATCATTCATTTAGCTTGCATTACTAGGTTTTGTGATTTGAATGCTTATTTGTCTTTTCCAAGCTATTGCTTGGTGGTGAACCCCTCAAATCTTAAACAAACTCTTCCTAGGTCTTCCTTGTTGAGAATTGACTCACCTTTGAGGTTGATAGTCAATCCAATTAGGATTCCTTAGACATTATTGAATCACCATAGGACAATAAGTGGGCTCCCACCCACTCTATTTTCCTATTTCTCAGAATATTTTAATGTACAACTGATTCACCTCCCACCCTCTCAATTGTCATGTGTGTCTAACATATAGTACTAGGACAACATAGGAGATTCCCATATTTTCCTTTTCCTTGTTATTTCTCAATCACATGATCCTCTATTCCTTTCTAATTTCCTCTTAACTATTTTTTGTTTTCTCCTTATTGTTCCTAAGTAGTGTCATCCTATTTCTTGCCTCTCCTTTTTTTCTTGCTTTTCCTTCATAAAAAAATCCCTCCAAAATCTAGAAACTTCTCAAAAATCTTGCCTAAATTAGGTGCAACACATAAAATTCAATCATTAATATCCAGCTACTCCCTTTTGAGTTCAAAATTCCCACTCAAACCTCTCTCCTTTTTGGCTTATTTTTATTGATAAATGAGCATATGGATAGGTAGTTGTTACTGCAAATAAGCAAAATAATAAAAATTTAAACTACACGTATATGTATGATGTCAAGTAAAAGAAAGAAATAAAATAAGCAGTCCTGAATATGATGCCTCTACATTATAATGTCTATATCATACACTAATATAAAATTATAGCCACCCATTGACTTAATCATTATACAAAATTTACAATCAAAGGCCTTTAAGTGGGTAAAAGTAGAAAATTGTGTCACACTTTATAGAGGAATCAACCAACAGTGATCCAAATTCTTAACTTGAATCACTAATAAGCTGCATATATGTTTTAAATTTTGAAATGATTTAAACTAATCAAATTCTTATCTTTTAGTGTATTTTATGTTTTTATTTTATTTATTTTTAATTAAAAAATTATTTGAATATAGTTTTTAATAAAATCGACACCATAATTTAGTTGTTGATAAAATGTTCATAAATGAAGGTAAACAAGATGTCACTCTTTATATAGATTTGTTTTTTCCTTCAAATTATTTAGTGTATTTATAACTTAAAACTTTAGTGTATGGGTTTATTTATTTTTATAGATTTTGATAAATACATTACTTTTAAATAAATATTAAAATATTTGTGCATAAAAACGTAGCTTTTTTCATGAGATGTCACTTTTTGTCTTAACTATTAATCCAAAATAGGAAAAAAAATACCATATTCACATAGAATTTTTGATCTAGTGTACCATATTTTTTCAAAATTTTAAATAAATTTTAGTATTTTTTTGACAAGGTAATCAACCTTCTATTTTAGTGTTGATAACCTAATTTTAGTAAAAATTAAATATAAATATAAAAATTAATTGAACTATTCAAATGTGTGTGTGTGTGTGTGTGAAAACTACACTTATCAATCTACAAAAGGGTATTTTTTTATATTTTTAAATAAAAATTATTTACATGAGTAGGAGTTGTTGAAAAATCAAAATTTTCAATTTTTTTTTTTTGATAAATTGGCCTCAAAGTGATCCTACATATGTATTTAGTGAATAATTTTATTTAAAAAGTTGTGGCCATATATAAATTAGCTACAATGAATCTATCTAGATCATATGTTTGACCAAAAGTGATTTTTAATTAGAAATATTTAATTTCACTTATGTTGATAAGTTGGTTGAAAGTGTGGAATAGCTTTGTACTTTTACCCAAATATGTACTTATATGAATACCATTTGTGATGTGGCCTCATTCCTACAATAATTTTATTCTACTTTTTTTTGAAATATTATTTAAACCAATGATAGTTTCTATTAAAGCTCTCTTGATAGTGGTTAGTTTCTCTATCATAGAGAGGTGGTCTCTTTTCCTTTGTAATATATTATGGATCTCTCTAAATTCATCCCATGGGAGATTTCTATACTAGTGTAGGGCTATATCTTAAAAATGTTCAAAGAATAATCTCTTTTAGTATGATATGGAAGAGCCTTTTGGAAAGATGGAGGGGTAGGATTCCAAGAGGCTTGTGCAACTAAAGGACTAGCATTATTCCATGGCACAAAAGGGCTATTGGTGTGCTTGAGACATAGTTGTCGGATTTAAATAGGTTGTAGGTGTGGTAATATTGTGAATTATAATATTTGAGTTTAGATTTGGATTTTTCATATTATTAGCTTCAAAGGTAAATAACCCACAAGGAATTGAGACTAAAATACTAAAATGGACCTAGTAATAATAGTCACTCTCAAAGACTATTGATCTCTTGCTATTAGTATACAAAGTAACTAAGTGAATAAAATAGGACATATGCTCTTGAAATGTAAGTAACTAAAAGTTCACTTGGAATCTTAGTCGAGATACATGTCTATTCATCAAAAAAGAAGAAGATAATATTTGGAATTCCACTAGGCATGATAGAGATTATTGAAGAAAAATATTTGTTTAGGATAATTATGTCTCACAATGCTTGTAGACATTGAATGATTCAAAGATGTGGAATATGTTTATGAGTCAGCATTTAATATTACAAGGCCCACTTCTCATTAACTCTACTTAATCCTAATTCTTGAGATGAAAGGGGGAAGAGAGAGAGAAAATGATGTAAAAATAAAGGTTCATGTCAAGTGGATTTTCTTTTATAATAAAAATATTTTGCAACTCATTGTACAATAATCGATAAAAAATGTAGAAACAAACAAAACATACATAAAATAAATTCATCTACATAAATAAGAGTGAGAATTTAGAAAACAATAGCCTCTTACATTGATACTTCGAATAGTATTCAACATTCTCGCATAATGAAATTTCACACTCTCTACATACATATACAAGAGAATTATTCTATTTGACTATAAAAAAAAGGTGAGAAAATATATTTCTTATATGACTCTAAATCTCATTGTCATAAAATAGTACCTAAACTCTATAAAATCATGCAAACCATCTAATTACAAAATAACACCCAAACAAGAATACAAAATTCCCTTATAAATTTTTAAATTCTAAATCTAAAACTAGTGCAAGAAAGTATCCAACTACAAGTCAACTATCAAAATGGATAAAATCTGAGCAATGTTGCTGTCTTGAATTTTCCTATTGGTGAAAGGAAGGTACCTAGCTCAATGAATTTAACTCTCTACTCAATATATGCGAACATTGAGTTGTTGAATTGTAAAGTCATGGATTGTACATGGGAACTAGTTGTTGGGCAAGAATGTTGAATTGTACCAGTGCATTGAATTTTAAAAGAATGAGTCCAAATATTGTGTACCCCTACAAGTAAAATTGTTTAATGTTCTTGGGAAAGGCCATAAACATCCTATGTAAGTGCTATCGCTACTTGAAATGTCTACGGAATAGCCTTGTTTCCTGCATACTATCAGATAAGTCTACAATTGAAAAACCATAAAATTCCCAATATCCGTAGGGAAACATTACCATTTCCTATAAAGTCATGGGAAGACACCACATGACACCTATCATGGACATGCTATGGACAAATTAAATAAGAGAGAATTAGGCCTCATCATCAATAAGCATATTCTCTACACAAAAGAAGATATGCAAGCATGCAAAACTTCCATGAACCAATTGTGGGGGTTAGCACCAGAAAAAATCCTTATTTATTCCCCTCTCGATCCATGTGCACCGTTAGATGAAGGATGGCATGTCACGATTAGACAACTTATCTTAATTGAAACTTCAAAACATATAAAATGGCCAATGAGCCCCAAAATTATAAAATTACTATGGAAAAATGATTTGTTGTAGCTGCTAACCATGTTGAACCATAATTTATATGAGGTAGAGGAAACATGCTACATGTAATAAAAAAAATCACTATAATGACAAGAAAGAGGTGTGGTTAGTGCTAAAAGAAAGAATGATAAAAGGTCTAGGCTACTCTATTAATTTACATTAACATAATTTTTGGTAATGAAGGGTGTGCATTTTTAATTTGAGAGGTCTGATGCAGAACCATTAGAGAATGTCAAAATACAAGGATATTTATTCTAACTGTTATTTAAGTTGTCTATTTTATTTTCTATTATGCTTATTGGAAGTAATCTATTGAACTGATTTATTTTATAAAAGAAATTGAATTTGTTCAAATTTACAATTTATACTAATATTTATTACCACGTCTAGAAACATTCTATAATGAAAGAGATAAAAACCAAAACTATATATACATATATGATAGACTGCGGACTGCACAGTTTCTGACATGTGCATGTATTAGTAATATATCAAGACCGCAAATACAGCTCCTACATACTGTCTATCCAAACATCAAAATGGACATTTTGTTATATTTATTAATTAAAAATTGAAATACATGTTTTCTTTATTCTCCGTAGGAAGTTGGCCTACCGTCAAGGTTTTGTACGATTAAGTGTCTCTTATAAGTGTTGTTGAAACCTACAAAGAAGGCAACGACGTAGCCGACAAGAATTCTAAAGCCCTACATTGCGAACACAATGGCTATAAAGGCCTGATGGAAACCCTTTTTATCACCCACAAATTTGAAAGAGTAATCGCTTATAATTGTCACAAATAAATTTATAATATTTTCTTATATGATTTAAAATCATATTATCTAAACTCTGGAACAAATGTAGTATTTCTAAATATGCTTAGATATATTAATATTTCTCACATCCAAGAAATACCGTGCTCAATGATTTTTTTTGAAATTATCTCCTCCATCTTCTCATTATTGTTGCATGTGTTGGAATTAATAATCTTGAGCACCAACCAAATGCATTTAATGTAGTGTTAGAAGAGATTTGTTTTGGATTGTTCCCCCCATTTGTCGTGTCAGATATATGTTGTCCTAGTTAATATTTCTAAAAAATAATTAATTCTGGTGATTGAATTTGAAATTGGGAGGCAAGTTTTGGAAAAGGTAAGAAAGACAAAAAGGAAGAATCGAATGTTTTAGAGTAGAAGAATAAGGAGAGAATGTTTAGGAGAACATAATAGAGGAAGGAAAAGAAGAACCTACAATAGTAGAAGATATTGCACAGAGTGTAGAGTTCGAGTGCTTCGGAATATTTGTAGCAGCACACAAAAAACTTTGTTGCACCAGAATCTGGGCAGTTTGTTGTATGAAGGAAATATAGAGCCATAGCGCTAATTTTTGTATGTAAACATTTTTTAATGTAATTTTTTTGTGTATTTGAATGAAATAGAAAATTTATTCTACCTCCTTGTTGTCTCCTTTGCTCTATGTGTTTTCATCTTTTCCCACTTCAATTGGGATCTTTTCCATCACGTTAGCTAAATTCTTGAAGGGGAAGTACCAAATAGACCTACAATTCATGAACATATAATCTAGTAGTTGTTATGAATAGACATACTTCAAAAGTTTTTTTTATTTCAATGTATGATGTTTTATCATAAAATTAATTACTAGATGAAATTTTAATGAAAATAGTTTTAAAAATGTCCTCTCGAGAGTATCAAATTTCTATTAAAATAATTATTTTAAGTAAATAAAAATGATAACAGATAAAAAGATAAATATTTTCTTTACAGTAAAATGTTCTATTATTTGTTGGAATATATGTTTCAACCTATAAAAGTGTATCAATGATCAAGTAAGTCATAATGAAATGTTGTGTATGTGTCATCAAATAATGCTTAGATGTCCAATATGTTCTATCAAGTTTAGTTCACTTCTTTAATTTACAGTTAGCTATTAAACTATTCACCAATTTTACATAAAGATAGTTGCATTCATTGTATCTAAATATATTTTATTTATCAATGAATAAAATATAGAATCAGTGTTTTGTGTGCTATTTTTTATTCTTAATTTGGTATCAGAGTTGTGGTTGATTAAGCAATCTTTGCAAAGAAAAAATGCTCCTACCCTTGTGGAGTGTAGTTGAGATAGGAGCGGGTGTTGCTGCAGTTGGAGTAATCAAACACCAATTTAAATACTAGCTAAAGGAGGGAGTGTAGCCTACAAGAAGAGAAGCACTAGTTGAGTAGAAGACTATGCAATGAAGATTGGAAATAAATTCAATCATTTGAGTGTTGTTTATGAGTCGTTTTTACTGTCATAGAGTTTTGTGTTGTTGCTAATCTAGTTGTGAGTTTTTTATTCATCTATGAGGTTTTGAGCAATTGTAAGTGAGGAGGAGATGGGAAAAAGAATGTTAAATCCACCATATTTTGATAGTAATGATGACTTCATTGAAGATGAGTCACTTGTCCTATTTTGAAGAGGTCGGTACTTTGAAGACATGGAGAGATATAGGAGAGGATAATTAGATGCTCAATAGTCTAAGTTGCTTATGGATCGGAGACACTATACCTCATTGGGGTTATGAGACATATATGTGAGGATTGATATCCAATAGTTCAAGGGAGATACTAAACCTCATTAGGGTTATGAGACATACATGTGATGATTGATATCCAATAGTTCAAGGGAGATCTGAAATCTGGAAGTTCAACATCATACCTTTATGGGTGATGAAACATTTCCTATGCAAATGGTGTCCAATGATGTTGGGAACCTGAATTATAGCTAGTGATTATACCTATAATTAGGAGCATCTTGAAGAAGTCTTACTTGTCCAAGAACTATTTTCAAAGAACTTCTACATAATATATTTTTTATTGTTTTTTTTTATGTTTTTAGTCAATTTAGTGTTGTAGGGTTAAGAGGGGGTGTTTGAATATACACTCCAACATAATCGAGTATAGCAATGATCAAATAAGTCATAATGAAATGTTATGTATGTGTCATCAAATAACGCTTAAGTGCCCAAAATGTTTTGTTAAGTTCAATTTGTTGTCTTTAGTCTACAGTTAGTTGTCAAATTGTTTATAAATTTTATAGGAAGATTTTTGCATTCATTTTATATATATATATATATATATATATATATATATGTAATTCTATATCCATGAATAAAGTATTGAGTGAGTGTTTTGTGTGCTATTTTCAATTCTTACTTTTGTTAGTATAGATCTACATTTTAAAAAATCTATCTAAAATATGTAGAGGGGAGGCACATATTCTACTTATATATGACAAATTGATTCAAAATTTGAGAAGGATATCTCCTAACATATTTTAGATATATTTTTTATAGGATAGATATCTATCACTAATCTTATTGCTTGTTGAGTGGATTGCTAATGTGATTAAAATTCACTTAATCTACAATATAATTACTATTACATGAAAAATTTATAATAACATGTAACTATACATCCTTGACATAATTTTTTTTTTTAAATTGATTGGAGTTTAGCTTGGAGTTGTTCTTCACACGTTTTTTAACAATATCAAAAATAGAATGTCCAACCCAAATTTAATAATATAATTTTAAATCCAATTGCTAAGCACTTTAATACAACAAAATAAACAAAATTGATATTCAACATCAAAAAACTACTTTTATTTACTTTAATCTATCTAACTTATAAGTTTGCCAGCTTATTTATTACATTATTAACTAAATAATTTATAACTATAATTTAATAGGCATTAAGTTTGTATCATTATTTAAAAGACCATTTTGTTTTCCTTTCATAAAGATAGCTTTTGATGTTCATGTTGATAAAAATTATATTATGTCTACAAATTGTAGTTTTTCCATCCGATCGATCAGAAATAAATACACTACATGACCAACCTGGACATAAAAATTTCCTATTAAAATCATTTAGCTTAAAATAAAATTATTTTTACGCAAAAAATATATACATATAACATAAACATCCTTGACATTGAAATCTTGTTTCTAAATTTTATTGCATTTTAGATTGAAGTGGCTCTATCATGCTTGTTCTGTAAACATTATATATTACACGGAAATCCGTAATGGGAAATGGTGTTACTAATCCAGGCTAATTGTGGCATACATTGGATTAAAATGAAATGAGAAAAATGGCTTATTTTGTGAAACTTGGTAGCATAGTCTAAATTTCACTTCAGATTAAGCTAGGAGAGCGTTCTAATATGTCTTCTTGGCTCGCCTTACATGTACCAAGTAACCTAACTATATGCACATTATGAATCATCAGCTTTATCTCCCATCTGCATTTCGAATAAATTATATTCTAACATTAGTGATTGGAAATTAGTCCTTATCCTAATTAATATAAATATATATCTCTCTGATTAACAAACTGATCTTTACCTACAGTAATAATTAGGTACTATTGTCGATATATGTATGTATAAAGACTTTTTAAAATTATGTATATACAAAGAATAGGTATAAATAAATACCTAAGTTAAAAAGCATTTTGTATTATTACTCAGCGATGTTGAAGATCAGTTGCAAGAACTACAGTATTCTGACTTGAATACTGTTGAGATTCCATAGATGTCTCTTCTAGATTCTGTACATCGCCATTAGCAAATGTTTCCAGCTCTTTTATACTTGTCCGTCCTTCAATTTGCCCTATCTGACAAAGAAAGTCAATGACTAGTTTGCTTGCAATAATATGAAAGAATAAGTCGACCACAAATACATATACTGCTAATAAACACTCTTACAGAGTTCAGAACATTGTAATACCTTCTTGCTAAGAAATTGGTTATGAGCAAGTAAGAAGGATTCCTGCATCCATTTTGATAAACATGAGAGATCAATTAACTATAGTAATGTTACTAATAGGAGTATTTTACAGAATAATTTGATAAAATCTATGAAAAGTTGGACCTCAATGAATTAAAGGAAGATTATATTTTTTCTAACTGTTTCATACCCTTATTTGCAGATTTTCAATCTCCTCAAATAGCTTTTCATCCTGTTGAAAGAAAAGAAATCAGGTTTATCTGTAAAGAGATTTGTATTAGAAGTTCTATCACTGTTCATTTCATTCAATTACTGAACTACTGGGAAAAACGCCATATTTGATTTCTTCCAGAATTGTGGGTATTTTTACAATGTACAGTTTATCAAAGACTGCCAAATAATTAATATATTGAATATTGGGTAACTGTTAGTATATATTCTCAGTTTGATAATGAGGGATTTGGCTGTGGAGAAAGAAAATTGGATGTTATTTTGGGCTTTTTATTGTTGCTTATGTTTTAGAACATTTACATTTATCTTTTGCATGAAATGTGTATCTATTTTATCCACATACTCATGTTGAATTCAAAATTAATAAAAAAATTAATGTTAGCATTTTTATTTATTTATTCTATTATTATTTTAAATTCAAATATTTGATGGCAACCTTGATTAATTTCTGATAATCTGTGTTGGAAGAAGGTAAATTAATTATGTGCAGACCAACCGACCAGTCTCTAGAACTGTCCAAAAATGACCAAACACCGAAGTCTAGAGTCCTCCCCTCTTCTAGATTGTTCATGATGAATACTATTTCACCTACCCGTGATAATTGCTTGAGCTAACACCAGTCTACAGTTTGGACTGAATTTATTGCAAGTTCTTTTATAAATGAAGTGCATGAGTCTGCTTAGGATTGTTGGACGTGGAACAACACTGAGAGGGGGGGTGAATCAGGGTTGTAAAATTTTCTTATAAGACAAGTCAAAACATCACCTTATGAAGTATACTATGACATACGATGTTGTCTGGAAACATATAGATCTTGACCAGCAAAAACAAAAGATAAATTAAATGGATAACATCATCAGATTATAACATAGCATTATTGTTCATATAAGATAGAGTGAACAAGCATACAAAACAAATGCTTTCATTTTTAGGAGTAAACAGATTTACACTTCCACCATGAAGTATAATTGAACAAATAAAACTAGAGGACAATGAATTGAGCAAAGATGCATATCAGAGCGTTGTGATTACCTAAAACATTTGTTAGTATATAAAAACAAAAGAACAGATTGAGCAAATGACATAACAGAGACACACAAAGATGTCGAGTGTAAAACCCTCCAGGGGTAGAAAAACCACTCCAAATTGCCTTGCAGATTTAATCTCAAAAATGGATTGCAACAATGTTCTGAGCACCAACTTAGTCCTTGATACAATCTGAAGCACCAACTTCAATAGGGGTATCAAAACCTTTTTCCAATATCTCTTACATGTAGAGTTTGCAAAGTAAGGACCTTATAACTACACTGTGCGTGCAATCTTAAAATCTCCACTATACAAAATAAATAATGCAATGATATCAAATACAGTGTATGAACTCAACTCATTTTTCACAAATTTTAAACCAAATTGCATCTCTATTTTAGAAACCAGAGTCAGTAAATGTGGATTCTCACTTTTTTCTAAACTTTCAACAGAACACCTCTCTCCTTTTTCAAGTATATTACTTTATCTTTTACAACTCTCTTTATAAATGGCTTATTGCCGTTTTTGCAGATTAAAAACAGTTATATCATTAAAACAAAAACCCATATCAATTAACCAAGGTTTGTATCAGAATAAAATGAAACCCTTCAAAATAAATCAAACACCCATACTAGATAAGCAAAGTTTTTTTTCTATTTTCTCTTGAAAAGAATACTACACCAAATACAGAGAAATCAATATTAACAACTAAAAGAACCCTAGAGTTTTTTAAACTCAGGTTAAACCAAACTGAGATGACATATTTTGCAACTGCTCAAAACAAACAACAGGGAAGAATATACCAACTTGCAAAACTGAAAAACGAAATACCTGTCATGGCATCCAAACAACAAGCACCTAAAAATGTAACGACTTTTCAACAATATAACTCATCCACATTTTCATTTGTGAAGTGTCCATTAAAGTAAACAAACTCCCAACGGATACTTGAAGCTGAAGGAACAAAACATAGCAACCAAATACAATTTCCTTACAGCAGCATGGCTAGGGTTCGGCTTGTGTCGACGTGTAAAGAAGCCACAAAGACAAAACAATGCCTCCATCATGAATACGTGTATAACCCAGAAAATGCCAACTGAAACAAAATATATACTTGCACCTGCACACTAAGTAGAGACCAAGAGATACGAAGCACCCGGATACGAAGCAACATCAGAGCCATTAATAAACAATCCACAAGGCATCAAGGAAAAATAAACGCAACAAACTCCCCCTTTGTCCTTGATGGCAAAACAAAGGAATAGCCATCCCATCGGTGCAAAGATTAACTTGGAGAATTGGAAACCAACCAGTGCCAACTATGAATCAATCTAAAAGCAACAACCCAACTCAGTGAAACAGAAACCATAGAAACCAACCAACAGATCACTTCTCCCTCTTTTTGTCATAAGGACAAAGGGTAAAACCAAACAGAATGAAACAGCTACAGATATAACATGAAGCATCAAATCCATGGCAAGCAACAAGAAGCTGCTTAGAGAGCTGAAAAGCTCCCCCTCAACAAATGATGAATCTTAAGAGAGCAACGACTGAGAGACAAATCCCAACTGACAACGAAGCCCTTCAAAGACCTCTTTAGCCAAAGGTTTTGTAAATATATCTACCACTTGGGCTTGTGTGGAAACATACTGCATTGTTACCTCATTTGCCAAAACCTTTTCCCTTAGAAAATGAAATTTAATGGCAATATGTTTAGTTCTTGAGTGCATAATAGGATTTTTAGAGAAGTTAATTGCACTTGTATTATTACAAAAAATAGAAATTGGTTTAGCAACTTCAATACCCATGTTTGATAATGGATGTGCCATCCAAAAAAGCTGAGTACAGAAAGAAGTAGCTATAATATATTCAGCTTCGACAGTTGATAAAGAAACCGAATCTTATTTTTTACTATGCCAAGCAATAAGACAATCACCAAGATAAAATGTTGCACCACTAGTGTTTTTCCTATCATGTAAACAACCATCCCAATTAGCATCAATAAATGTTGTCAAAGTGAAATCATTTTTTCGTGGATACCATAAACTAAAATCAAGAGTACCCTGGATATACTTGAATATCCTTTTTATAGCCATGAGATGAAACTATTTTGGTGCAGATTGAAATCTAGACACCATATATACAACGTGCATTAAATCCGGTCTGGAAGCAATTAAGTATAATAGACTACCAATCATTGATCGATACTCTATTTGATCAACATCAAGAGAATCATCAATTTTAGACAACTTATAGCCAGTTACCATAGGTGTGCTTATAGCATGACAATCATCCATTTGAAACTTTATTAACATATCTTTGGCATATTTTGTTTGTAATAAAAATATTCCTTGTCCAAGCTGTAAAACTTGGAGACCAAGAAAAAAGGTTAGTTCACCTAACATTGACATTTCAAATTCATCTTCCATAATCTTTGAAAACATTTTTGACAAAGCATTGTTATTGCAGCCAAAGATTATATCATCTACATAGACCTCAAAAACTAGAATATCATCACTATCCATTCTAACATAGAGATTACTATCAACACCACCTCTTTTGAATCCATTTTCTATTAAATGTGCATCCAACCTGGAATACCAAGCTCTAGGAGCTTGTTTAAGACCATACAGAGCCTTTTTTAATCTGTAAACATAATCAGTTTTGTCTTTTGTAACAAATCCTTCTGGTTGTTTCATATACACTTCTTCATCAAGATAACCATTCAAGAATGCGATTTTTACATCCATTTGATAAACCTTAAAATTCGTCAAACAAGAGTATGCTAAGAATATTCTAATAGATTCAATATGAGCAATAGGAGCATAAGTTTCACCGAAGTCTATACCTTCCTGTTGTGCATATCCTTTGCACACAAAACGTGCTTTGTTCCTTATTACCTTGCCACATTCATCCAGCTTGTTACGAAATACCCATTTGCCACCAATAACATTCTTATCATCAAGTCTTGGAACAAGCTCCCAAGTCTTATTCTTTTCAATTTGACTAATCTCTTCCTACATAGCTTTCAACCAACAAGTATCATTTAAAACATCAGAAACAACTTTAGGGTCAAAATCAGTTATCAAATAGAAATTTTCAGCAATCTATGCTTGCTCATCAAATTTTGCTCTTCTTCTTGTTAAAATCCCAGCATTACCATCTCCAATTATTAGATCTTGAGGATGATTTTTAAAAACAATCATGTAAGGTGGCTTTGGAGGTGTTACTACCTTAGAGCTTGAAACATCCTCCTATGGAACATTATCTAGTTCATCAGATTTAGGAGTAGTGTCAAGACCTAACATAGGTTCCTCGTCACCATCCTGCACAAGATCATCATCAAAAAGCAATTTTTCATCAAATTTGACATTAACAAATTCAACAATTCTATTCAGCCTTTTATTGTAGCACCTGTAAGCTTTACTATGAGTAGAATATCCTAGAAATATACCTTCATCCAATCTAGATTGAAAGTTGCCTAAGTTTTCATCATCACGTTTGATAAAACATTTACAACCAAAAATTCTGAAGTATTTAATTGAAGCTGATTTACCATGCCAAATTTCATGAGTAAAATTAGATTTCGCTCTAATTTGTACCCTGTTTAGAGTATAAACAGCTATATGAACAACTTCTTTCTAGTATTTTTCTAGCAGTTTCGCTTCATCTAACATTGTCCTTGCCATCTCTTTTACTGTTCTATTTTTCCTCTCAACAACTCCATTTTGTTGAGGTGTTCTTGCAGCAACATATTGACGTTTTATGCCATGTTTCTCACAATAATCTATAAATTCTTGAGAAATAAACTCACCTCCCTTGTCTGACCTTAAGCATTTAAGCTTTGTGTCAGCTTCTTTCTCAACCATCTTTCGAAAAAATTTAAATCTATCAAAAGCTTCTAACTTATTTTTAAGAAATGTTACCCAAACCATTCTTGTATAGTCATCTACAAACAACATGAAATACTGCTCACCATTTATAGATCTTGTTCTAGTGGGACCACACAAATCAATGTGTTTACTGCAAAGGTTTAGTTGAAGCATGTTCTTTAGATTTAAAACTAACCTTTGTTTGTTTACCTCTTAGACATTCCTTACAAACAACATTTTCAGGTTTGTGTAGAATAGGCAACCCTCTAACATTCTAGTTTTTGCTGATCCTAACCAGATTATCAAAGTTAACATGTCCTAACTGTTTATGCCACAACCAATTTTCTTCAACTTGACCCATAAGACATATTCCTTCACTACATTCATGATTGGAAGAGTCAAGAAGATTATAAACATTACCTTTTGTCTATAATCTAGTTGCAACTGTTTTCCCTGATTTGTTTTTTATAGCACAACCTTGTGAGTGGAATATAACATTATAACCATTGTCACAAATCTAACTAACACTTAAAAGATTGTGTTTAAAACCATCAACGTAATACACATCATAGATAGGAGTATCATCATTTAAAAGCAAAGAACCTTTACCTTTAATCTCAATTCATGTATTATCACCAAATTTTACAAAACCTCCTGAATAATCTTCAAGCTTGATAAACATGTTTCTATCACCTATCATGTGATTGGAGCAACCACTATCCAAAACCCATAATGCCTTCTTTTTGGAAAGAAGAGCGGTTTGGACAAGCATTGATTGTTCTATGTTTTGAACAAATTTGGGTCTCCAAACTTTTCGAGAGACATGTTTACCTTGTTTGCATTGCTTGGATGTGTGACCAATAGAATTGCAAGTGAAACACCTAATAGTATTAAGAAAGCCAAAGAATTGTTTGTGACCAAATCTAGCTATTCTAGACATCATTATTCTGCAGTTGCTTACTTTGTGTCCAAACTTATTACAAAAGAAACAATAACCATGAAAGAAAGCATTAAATCTGAAATTGATTCGTTGATGCTCAAATGGCTACTTCTTCTTAGCTTCCTTAAAGTTCTAATATAAAGGTTTTGAACATTCACTAGTGTTAAACCCAGTCCCAGTCATATCTTTATGTTGTTTTTGTTTTCCAAGTATCTCATTCAAGTGAATAGTACTCTCATAACCTTCCACTTGTTTTTTTAGATTGACAGCCTATTGTTCAAGAGTTTGAATCTCTTTATCTTTATCAATAAGAATAGATTGAAGAGTATCCACCATTCTTTTAGAATCATCAAGTTCTATTTGTAGACCAGTGACCAAACTATCTGGACTATGTTCTCTATCTAGATTATGTTCTTGAGAAACAATATGTTTATTTAATCTTTTTATTTCTTGAAGAGCACAAATTAATTCAATTTCACAGTTTTCTACCTCAGACTATTTTTCAGATTCTTTGTTTGGTGTTTCATCTGATTCTTTGTTTGAGATCTTTTGAGTTTCAACTTTAGCCATAAATAAAGTCAAGTCTTCATCATCCAGTGAGCCATTGGACTCAAAATCTGAATCTTCTTTTGAAAAAAGACTTCTTTTTCAGTTGAAAGTTAAACTTCTTTTTAGGATAGTAAGTCTTTTTTCTAAGCTATTTTTCTGGTTTTTCATCTTCATAAGACTGATCAACATAAGGACATTTCGCAGCAAAATGTTCAGGTTTGCCATAAGTAAAACATTTAAAAGACATCTTACCCTTATACTTCTTTTTCAATTTCTTAACACAAAGAGCTTCTTTGGAATCTGACAGATCAGAATCACTATCATCCGATAAAGTTTTCTTTTTTGCCTTAAAGGCAGTTTCTTTTCCAGTGGAAGTATTTTTGTTGATTCGCATTTCATAGGTAGTTAAAGTACCTCGTAAACTATCTAAGGTGAGTTGGTCAAAGTGTTTCTTTTCTTCAAGAGTAGCTATTTTAGCTTCAAATTTATTTGGTAAAGTTCGGATAACCTTAGTTACAACATCAAGCTCTTTTATCTCTTCACCTAACCCTTTCATAGCATTGACGACTGCATCAACTCTTAAGAAATAATTAGCTACTTTTTCATCATCCTTCATTTTTATTTCTTCAAACTGATGTTTTAGAGTGAGGACTTTTGACTATTTTACTTTTTCATTTCCTTGATAGATAGTTTCTAGTTTAATCCAAATTTTCCTAGCAGAACTAAAATGCATGACCTTGATAAAAACATCTTTAGTCAAAGCACACAAGAGAGCATGTTTTTCTCTAGCATTGGTTTCATATTTTTTCTTTTCATCAGCAGATGTGGGAAGTGTAGTTGGTACAGTGTATCCAGTTAACACTATACTCCATACATCAAAATCGATAGAAGTCAGATATGTTTCCATTCTGATCTCCTAGAACACATAATCCGTTCCATCAAACAATGGAGCTCTTGTCATAGAAGTGCCTTCATGAGCTTGAGACATTTTAAACAAACTTCCAAGACAAGAAACAATCCTAGGTTGGGAAACCTGACAAAGGACCCTATGCTCTGATACCACTTGTTGGAAATGGAACAACACTAAGAGGGGGGGCTTAATCAAGGATGTAAAATTTTCTTACAAGACAAACCAAAACATCACCTTATGAAGTATACTATGACATACGATGTTGTCTAAAAACATACAGATCTTGACCAGCAAAAATAGAAGATAACTTAAATGGATAACATCATCAGATTATAACATAGCATTATTGTTCATATAAGATAAAGTGAACAAGCATACAAAATAAATGCTTTCATTTTCAAGAGTAAACAGATTTACACTTCCACCATGAAGAATAATTGAACAAATAACACTGGAGGACAATGAATTGAACAAGGATACATATCAAAGCGTTGTGATTACCTAAAATATTTGTCAGTATATAAAAACAAAAGAACAGATTGAGCAAATGACATAACAAAGACACACAAAGATGTCGAGTGGAAAACCCTCCAGGGGTAGAAAAACCACTCCAAATTGCCTTGCAGGCTTAATCTCAAAAATGGATTACAACAATGTTCTGAGCACCAACTCAATCTTTGATACAATCTAAAGCACCAACTTCAATAAGGGTATCAAAACCTTTTTCCAATATCTCTTACATGTAGATTTTGCAAAGTAAGGACCTTATAACTACACTATGTGTGCAATCTTAAAATCTCCACTATACAAAATAAATAATGCAATGATATCAAATACAGTGTATGAACTCAACTCGTTTTTCACAAATTTTAAACCAAACTGCATATCTATTTTAGAAACCAGAGTCAGTAAATGTGCATTTTCAATTTTTTCTAAACTTTCAACAGAACACCTCTCTCCTTTTTCAAGTATATTACTTTCTCTTTTACAACTCTCTTTATAAATGGCTTACTGCCATTTTTGGAGATAAAATACAGTTATATCATTAAAACAAAAACCCGTATCAATTAACCAGGGTTTGTATCAGAATAAAATGAAACCCTTCAAAATAAATCGAACACCCATATTAGATAAGTAGAGTTTTTTTTCTGTTTTCTCTTGAAAAGAATACTACACCAAATACAGAGAAACCGATATTAACAATTCAAAGAACCCTAGATTTTTTTAAGCTCGGATTAAACCAAACTGAGATGACTTATTTTGCAACCGCTCAAAACAAACAACAGGGAAGAATATACCAACTTGCAAAACTGAAAAACGAAATACCTGTCATGGCAGCCAAACAACAAGCACCTGAAAATGTAGTGACTTTTCAACAATATAACTCATCCACCTTTCCGTTTGCGAAGTGTCCATCAAAGCAAACAAACTCCCAACGGATACTTGAAGCTGGAGGAACAAAACATAGCAACCGAATACAATTTCCTTACAGCAACATGGCTAGGGTTCGGCTTGTGTCGACGTGTAAAGAAGCCACAAAGACAAAACAATGCCTCCATCATGAATACGTGTATAACCCGGAAAATGCCAACTGAAACAAAACAAATACCTGCACCTGCACACTGAGTAGAGACCAAGAGATACGAAGCACCCGGATACGAAGCAACATCAGAGCCATTAATAAACAATCCACAAGACATCAAGGACAAATAAACGCAACAAGGATTTTTCTGAGTTAGGATTTTTCTGAGTTCCCTCATGTGTAATCTTATCTCTGTCTGTCTGTGTTAGCAAGTTCCCCTGTCTTATTGTTTGTGTTATCTTATTTGTGTTTTATCTGTCTCTCCTTCAATCTATCAATATGGTATTAGAGCCGATGGAGTATCCGTGCCTGTGAATGGGTTTGCAAGCATCTTGTGGCTGCTCGTACAAATCCTCAACAGTTCTATAAATTCACGCTGCTTCATGTTTAGCCCCCTGTTTCCTTTACCTCTGGCCCTGCATACTTTTTGAGCAGCATTTTTTATCGTCTTGAATGCGAAGAACTGAAGACTACCCACAAGATATTCAAGCAAGCTTTGGATATCTGCAATTGTTACAATGTGAGTGGCTGAGGTCGACGATGAATGCTCAGGCAATGGGAGATGTTTGAAATGATTAGCATAATTAAATTATGGGCGATGTTGGAAGAAGGTAAATTAATTATGTGCAGACCAACCGACCAGTCTCCAAAACTGTCCAAAACCGGCCAAACGCTGAAGTCTAGAGTCTTCCCCTCTTGTAGATTGTTCATGATGAATACTATTCACCTACCCATGATAATTGCTCGAGCTAACACCAGTCTACAGTTTGGACTAAATTTGTTGCAAGTTCTTCTATAAATGAAGTGCATGAGCCTGTGTTTGAGCAGCGCTCAGGATTTTTCTGAGTTCCCCCGTGTTTCTTATTGTTTGTGTTAACTTATTTGTGTTTTATTTGTCTCTCTTTCAATCTATCAATATGGTATTAGAGCCGATGGAGTATCCGTGCCTGTGAATGGGTTTGCAAGCATTTCGTGGCTGCTCATACAAATCCTCAACAGTGCTATAAATTCATGTTGCTTTATGTTTAACCTCCTATTTCCCTTACCTCTAGCCCTGCATATTTTTTGAGCAACATTTTTTATCTTCTTGAATGTGAAGAACTGAAAACTACCCACAAGATATTCAAGCAAGCTTTGGATATCTGCAATTGTTACAATGTGAGTGGCTGAGGTCGATAATGAATGCTCAGGCAATGGGGGGATGTTTGAAATGATTAGCATAATTAATTTATGGGGGATGTTGGAAGAAGGTAAATTAATTATGTGCAGACCAACTGACAAGTCTCCAGTTACTGTCCAAAACACACCAAACAGCGAAGTCTAGAGTCTTCCCCTCTTCTAGATTGTTCATGATAGACTACTATTTCACCTACCCGTGATAATTGATAGATCTAACACCAGTCTACAGTTTGGACTAGATTTATTGCAAGTTCTTGTATAAATGAAGTGCATGAGCCTGTGTTTGAGCAGTGCTCAGGATGTTTTGGACTTCCCCCGTGTGTAATCTTATCTCTGTCTGTCTGTCTAGCAATTTCCCTTGTCGTATTGTTTGTGTTAACTTATTTGTCTCTCCTTCAATCTATCAATAATCTACTCTACAAGGCGAAAGAAATCTACCAATGCAACACCTACAGACTGATGGTTCAATCAGTTCTCCAAGGCGAACCATTGCTAAGACAACATGAATAATACATCCATTCGATCTCTCATTTAATAAATAGAAAAGAGAGGCAACCATTCCATACTGACCGAAAAAAATAGGGTTTAAATGTAATTTGCGCATACACCATCAATTGGTCGATGAGTTTGCCTAAGGCGTCAGCAATCTGACTTAACACTCCCCTCACCCAAGTAACAGGTAGCCAAGTTAATAAGCAATAGAATATGAAACACAAACTCCATCGAGTCAAATAGAGACACCAAGGGTTTAAATTTTCATTGAACAAGCTTGAAACTGATTACAGTGGGTCGATACACCAGGGAATCGATTTCCTTTTTCTTTGGTCGACTCCTCCCCAATCGGTCTGCTCTCCAAGGCTCTTCAGAGGCAGCAAACTTCCACACCCAACTACTTCGATCTCTCTCTTTCTAGGAAGATATTCTCACCGAACACAGGCTCTCAGCAATGCATAATCAAAATGACATTAAAAAATAGGCCTTCCGGGATACAGATTTCGGCTTCCCCCAAAATGGGTCGATACACCCACTGGCAACAAAAGAATTCATTTTTCGACTGTAACAACCATCCTCTTCAAGTGCAGCAAGGAAAACAAATTCTTGTTGCCGCTCAGCACTTGCCACATGTCACAGGGAATAACCACCAACAAGAACAACCAAACACAAATAAAAACCAAAATTGCAAAGCAAAGCTACACGATGCCCCTACATCAAGCTCTCCAAAGGATTTTTTTGTGAGCATAAGAAGTTGGAAAGTAGGATTACCCTTCCAAGTTCTCAGCACTTACAACATACCCCTTATGCTGATAAATGACCACCCATGACCATTATTTCTTTCTTTTCTTCCAGCATTTGATCGGACCTGCATACATTGAACTGCTTAATACGCTCTTCATGTTCTTTCTACTGATTATTCTCTAGGTAAAATTTTCATATCCACACCCCATCTCATCATCGCCAATATACTTCGACCACTCTCCAAATAACCTCTCATTGCTGCATCTTACCCCTTTGTTTTGCTTTTCCCTCAAACCATATTCAACTCCAACATCAGTAAGCGCACAATTGGAGAAATTAAAAATGGTATCTAAAATGTGGCTTGTCGCCTCTGCTACACTATATTGTTTATCTTCCGCACACCCCTCCATTGCAATCATGGCATATTCATGAATATCAAAGGGTTTGAAAAACTGAGATATTACCTCATCATTGATGGCTGCAATATTTGTCTCACCTCCTATCAGTTCAAGCCACTCTCTCTCAATGACCTCAATTTGAAGAGCCAGGTCATCTTCCACATCCCCTTCTGCTATCTCCATACTCTATCCATGCAGATTTGTGCTCATGTATTCATCTTGGCACTGTTGTTTTGAACTTTCCTATATCTCTACATCCTTCATAAGACCAACAGCTGCCCCAACTTCACTATCATCTGTTTCAACACATGTTGTTGGCTGTCCTACCTGCAAATCATCCTTGTTTCCACCTGTAAAACATTGAGAAAAATGATGGTCCACCTCCTTAGTTACTACTGCAACTTCCTTTGTCTCCCTCCCATTTACAATTTTTTTTTTTTATCAACAACACCTTACTATTGCTATGACTGTCCTCTTTTGATTCTTGCAAAGACAACAAGGTAAGTTTAAGACCATCCTTCTCAAAAGTGTACATATTGCTTCTTCCATTATGTACGGCATTTCGATCAAACTGCCAAGATCTACCAAGAAGCACGTGACACACATCCATAAGCATGATATCACACACAACGCTATCCTTATAACTTCCTATTTGAAATTCAACCAAATCTTTCTCAGCTACCAACAACTAATGACCTTTCTAGAACCAAGAAATCTTATATGGTGTAGGGTGTGTAGTTCTCTTAACTCCTAATATTTCCACCATTTCCATAGCAACAATATTATAAGTACTACCACTGTCTATGATTAGTTTAAAACATGTACCTTTAGCTTTGCACTTCGTTTTGAATAGAGTTTTCCTTTGTATAGGTTCTTGACTCTCCTTCGGCGACACTCTTTTGAACAATAAAGATTCTCCTATCTCAAGTTCTTCCTTTTTTGTAGAAAATGATCCTACACTCTCCTGATCTACTTGCACCACTTGATTCCTCTTTTCAAGCCTTGTGTAACCTCCTTGGGGAGATTTTGGACACTCCCAACTCTTTTGACTAGCATATTGGTTACACTTAAAATATTTCCCTGCAAAACCTCTTCCTCTTCCTTGATAACCATCGCTTCCAAATGATCTTTCTCCTCTATTTTGATAACCTTCTTTTCTTGAGTTAAATTGCCCTTTTGAGCTACTTGCCAATCCATCTTGATGGTGTTGCTGTCATCTTTCTCCATAGTCTCGTCCTCTACCTCGGCCTTACTGATTTTTCTTCCTCATCAACTTCTCTTCTACTTTAATGACAAATTGGTAGGCTTCCTCCAATGTTCTTGGTGACACGACATATCTTTCTGCTTCAGATTCTACAATCTTCTAAAAAGATTAGTTTGATAATCTGTTGAAAGGAACTTCGTCTTCAATTTGGCAACCATCCTATCCCACGAGGTTATCTTTTCCTTGTTTGGCTTCTGTATCTCAAACTGTACATAGTGCCACCACATTGCGACATGGCCTTTAAGCCTTGTACAAGAAAACTTCACCCTTCTGTCTTCTGCAACTCCTTCATATTCAAAGTATTTGTCTAGATCATTGATCCAATCAATCAGCTCTTCTCCATTCAGACTTCCCAAATATATAGGAACCTCAATTCTTAGTTTGGCTCCCACATTCATCAACGCTTTAATCAATCTTTCTTCCATGGCTTATGGTTCTTCTTGAGCTTCGTCCTCAATGGGTGGTTGTTTTTCTTCTGCAACTTCACTCACATTGTCAACAATTACTCCCCTTCATTGTGCCTATTCCATGGTATCCAACCTTGCTGACAAATTCTGCAACATCTCCAAAATTCATTCTTCATGGCCTCTTCCACCACCACCTCGAGCACCCCTTCCTGCACTGCCTCTTGGCATTCTTCTTCATGGCATTTTGTTCAACTTCACACTTCCCAGTCACTTATAGCTCTAATACCAAAATTATGGCAACCTTGTTTAATTTCTGATAATATGCTCTACAAGGCGTCAGGACCTACACAAATACCAAAGATAAACCAATGCAGCACCTACAAACTGATGGTTCAATCAGTTCTCCAAGGCGAACCATTGCTTAGACAACATGAATAACCATTCCATCTCTAATTTAATAAAACAGAAAATAGAGGCTACCATGCAATACTTACCAAAAAAAACAGGGTTTAAATGTAATTTGTGCATACACCATCAATTGGTCAATGAGTTTGCCTAAGGCGTCAGCAATCTGACTGAACACTTCCCTCACCCAAGTAGCAGGCAGCCAAGTTAATAAACAACAGAATATGAAACACAAACTCCATCGAGTCAAATAGAGAAACCAAGGGTTTAAATTTTCATTGAAAAAGCTTAAAACTTATTACAGTGGGTCGATTCACCGGGGAATCAATTTCCTTTTTCTTTGGTTGACTCCTCCCCAATCGGTCCGCTCTCCAGGCTCTTCACAGGCAGCAAACTTCCACACCCTACTGCTTCGATCTCTCTGCTTCTGGGAAGACATTCTCACCGAACACAGGCTCTCAGCAACGCATAATCAAAATGACATTAAAAAAAAAAGCCTTCTGATAAACAGATTTCAGCGTCCCCCAAAATGGATCGATACACCCACCGGCAACAAAAGAATCTGTTTTTTTTATGTAACCACCATCCTCTTCAGGTGCAAGGAGGAAAACAATTTTTTTGCTGCTGACCAGCACTTGCCGCATGTCACAGGGAGTAACCACCAACAAAAATAACCAAACACAAATTAAAACCAAAATTGCAAAGCAAAGCTAAAAGATGCCCCTGCATCAATATTATTCAGCAGGTACTGAGATAGATAAAAGTAAATAAAAGTTAAAAAAGATGTTTAACTTGCTGAGAACATCGACTTATCTATCTCAACTTATTATGGTACTGAGGTTAAAGCTGACTATGCTTTAAACTGTTGTTCAAGATTGAGAGAAAGGAAAATCCAAAGCTAAGATTTTCTTATGCATATATGTGAGGATTCAATTATTTCTCATATTCGTGATATCACTATCTCTGCCGGTGCATGAACAGTTCTAAAAGGTTTGTATGAAATGAAAACACAAATAAAAAATTACTAATAAAAGTATTAGTGATTATTTATTCAAAGTTAAGGAATTAAGGGATAAATCAGCTAATATTGGTGAAAAAGTTTTCAGCAGTGATTTAGTTATCATTACTTTGAATGGAATAGTGAGTGATTACCAAGTGTTCATTACTATTTTGGTTGTAAGGGAAAATGCACTTTCTTTTGAAAATTTAGTAGGTATCTTTCTACAAGAGAAGAATAAAGCATGTGGATATTAGGTATTAGCCTTTAGATTCAACTTTGATGGTCAATGACGAGAAGCCACTCAAAGAAAAGCAGTGGGTTAAAAATAAAGAGGTAAATTTGATAATAAAAGACACAAATATGATTTATTTTTTTAAAATAAAATACCACATCATCAAAATGGAATTTGTAATTATTATGGTAAATTTGGACACTTTGCATATGAATGTTAGAAAAAGAAGTGTAATGAATCCAAATATAATAAAGAAAAAAATTGTGAATGATGAGGATGAGATAAGTGATGATCTCCTTAATCTAGAGTTGTTTATTTTTTATAATGCTCTTTCTATTGCAACAGATGATTGTAATGTTTGGTTTGTAAATTCAAGGACATCAATTCATATGTCATGTCATAGAGATTGGTTTAAAATCTTTCATGAAAAAAATGATGGTAGTAAGATTTATTCAGAAGATGATAGGTCATGACATAAAAAGATATAGTAAAATAAGTGTACCAATGCCTAATGGAATTGTAAAACAATATACAAATGTGATGTATGTTTTAGGAATTAACCAAAATCTTAATATCAATTTTAACAATTATTAATCAATTCTTAAAATTTGAATTCTTGAAGACAAATTGCCATTCTAAAGTTATTGTTTAAGGAATTAAAACAAGCTCTTAAAAACTTGATGTAGTAGTAAAACGTCATCATGCAATGACTTCCACATCATGTGTATCAATTGAAGAACTATGGAATATGAGGCATGACCACTTAAATCGTAAAGATCTTATTTTTCTACGAAGAAAAGAGAAGGTGTTTCAATATTTAAGAATAAACAAATTAATTGTGATGGTTGTGCATTGAGTAAATAGTAAAAACATAAGAATGAATTTCTAATAAAAACAAATCATAGCAAAGAAATATTCTTGAATTAGTACCTACATATGTGTGGTCCCATCCAAACCAAGTCACTCAAGGGAACCTATTACTTTCTTCTATTTGTTGAGGATAGAACTAAATATACTTGGGTCTATTTCTTAAGAAATAAGAGTGAAATTTGTTAATGTTTCAAAGAATCTACAACAATGATGGAAAAACAATCAGTTCACGATATTAAAATTTTAGATCAAATCAAAGAGGGGAGTACACTTCAAAAAAAAAGAAATTATTGTAAAAAATGGCATTATCAAGAAGTAGATAGTTCCTCATAGTCTAGAACAAAATGGTGTGGAGCTGAGAGGAAAAATAGAATACTAGCTAAGTGTGTTAAGAGTATGTTCAAAGGAAAGAATCTCCCTAATAATTTATGGATTGGAGTAGTCAGTCTAGTTTTGTATTTCTTGAATAGAAGACCAACCAAGTATCTATAAAATAAAACTCCTTATGAGGCTTTCATTAGTATTAAACTTGCTATAATTCATTTGAGAATTTTGTGGAAGTAAGGGATTTTGTCATACTTCAAAAAAAAGGGAAGAAACTTGATGCTAAGTCAACCAAATATTGTGCTACACATAAGATCTACAAAATGTATAATCCTATTACTCATAAGTTTTTTATTAGAAGAGATGTTATATTTCATGGCTATGTAGATGATATTCAAGAGAAAGAAAATGAAAAAAGAACTTCATGAAAACTATTTGAAAAAGAAAATGAGTTCAAATATTGGAGATCAACAAACTCATGCTCAAAGTGGGTATGAAATAAGGCAAAGTGAAGCTATTCCATCCAAAAACGAAGAAATAAGAAGATCAATGAGGTGAATCAAGACACCAACCAAATATAATGAGTATGTTCTAATGGCTCAAATAATGAGTATAAATGAACCTCAAAATTTTGAATAAGCTAAGAATCATAAACAATGGATGAATGCGATGCAAAAAAATATGATTCAATTATAGATAACGAAACTTGGGAACTAATTGAATTACTTACAAATAAAATCCCTATATGCTCTAAACAGTTGTTCAAAGCTAAGTTTAAAATTCATGGTACTATTGATAAATTCAAAGCTAGATTGCTTGTAAAACATTATGTACAAAATGAAGGAATAGATTATGAAAATACATTTGAAAATTTTAGTTATAATAAGTAATATTAGACTCATGATTGCACTTTCTACTGAGTTTAACTAGGATCTATATCAAATGGATGTTTTGTCAACATTTTTGAATGGTGAATTAAAAGATAAAATATATCTTGTTCAATCTAAAAGTTTAGTAGGGAAGGGAGAAGAACATTTGGTATTTAGTTTAAAAAAATTATTGCATGATTTTAAACAAGAACTAGGGTCATGGTATAAGAACATTGATTAACTCATCTTTCAACAAGGATTTATCGAGAGTACAAATGATTCAAATTTGTACATAAAGAAAGATGAATATAGGAATGTTGTTTTGGTTTCATTTTATGTGGATGACAATCATTATAGGAAGTGTTATATAGTTGATAGATAAAATCAAAAGAGATTTATCATTGACATTTGAAATGAAAGACCTTGTTTATTGTTTAAGAATTGAATTATATAGACAAGATGGTAAGACTTTGATTATTCAAAGTAAGTATGGAAATAAAATGATTCAAAGGTTTAATATGCAATATTGTAAAGCAATATCTACTCCATTACAATAGAAATGAAGTTTTCTAGTGATAATGGTACTATAAAAGTTAATGAGACTTTGTATAGACAAATGGTGGGATGTTTGAACTACTTGACCACTACAAGGCCTGATACTACATATTCAGTTAGCATAATTAGCCAATTCATGGTTAACCCTCTTGAACCTCATTAGAAAACTAACAAAGAGGCATTCGATACCTACATGGTACCATAAAATTTGATATTGAATATAATAACCATTTGAATGTTGAGTTGACAAGTTATTCATATTCTAATTGGACATGTGATATAGACAACCGGAAATTCACAATTAGCTATGCATTTAGCATAGGTTTAGGCATTGCCTCTTGAAGCAGTAAAAAGTGACAAACTATTTCCTTGTCGTATACTAAAGCTGAGCACAAAGCATTGTGCAATACTACTTGGGAAGTTGTTTGGCTGAGGTGTATAGTTGAAGATATGGGACACAAGTAAGAAGGACCAACTTCAATCAAGTGTGACAATCAAAATTTGATGAAATTGACAAACAATGTAGTTTATCATGCAAAATCAAAGCACATTGAAACTCAAGATCATTTTGTTAAAAAGACATTCAATCACAAGAAATAGAGCTCCAATATTGTAATATAAATAATAACATGACTGATATATTCACTAAGCCATTGAACAAGATAAAATTTGTATCATATAGAAATATAAGCAGTCCATCAAAATTTAGTTATTCCTTAAAGAAGAGTGTTAGAATAAATCAATAACTAAATTTTTCTCATGTTAAATGTGTCAATAAGAAACTGTAATGTGACAGCAATCTCAATTTTCTGTCATTAGTCTCTAATTCGTTGTTTATGAATAACAATCAACGAGTGTTTCAACCGTCCCAAATTCTGTTTAAAATTGCCAACAAACAAAACACAAACAGCAGACGACCAAAATAAAGATGGCAGTCACCAAAAGTTCTGATTACAACAAGAAAGGCTCCATAAAATGAAAACAATTCAAACAGGACACTCTCACAGAACTATAAGAATGACAAATATTGTGAAAATTTTCAAGGAGCTGGCTGATCTGCTTCAAAGCAATCGAGATAACACAAGCTGGGAGCAAACTGTAAGGGATTTCTGCCCGCAAAAACACTTGATTGCAGAAAACAATTTCCTGTATCATTATCATACTCGAAGCTACCGCAATAGGTATCAAATTTGTCAGACAACAAATCGTCGAGCCGGTCCCATTGGAGGGGATTAATAGAAATAAGGTTATCGCCATTAGGAAATATGCTTGCATCAAAGTTGGCAAGATGATTACAAGAATGGTTTATTTCCATTTAACAATGACTAAAAGAAATAGAGTTCAAATGGCCCTCGAGAGTAATGAATATCCTCCACCAAGTTTCAAAGTTTCTATCTGATGTGGTTTGACCTATTTCTCGAGGTTATTGATGTTAATTTAATATTGTAGCTCGGATAGTTGTTTCTCCAATTCCAAGAATCAGCATTTAATTCTTGAGACTTCTAGATAAAAGTTAGTTAGGTCTAGATATTTAATTATTTAATTAAATAATTGATTTCTCCAGAGACTTCTAGAAACCAGTTAGTTAGGGTTTGTTAGAGTCTAATTAATCTTAGCCATTGATTGAGATTAAATCTTGGCCATTGGTTTTCCAATTAGAATAGTTTAAAAGGGGGTCATTAGGCATTTGGAGAACACAGACTGATAGACACAAGTTGGAGAAATATTTGCAGTGATAGCAAATAGTCTTGCAGTGATAGCAAGGGCGTAGTGATAGCGTTGGAGGCAACAGTAGTGGAATTTCAGCAGGAGAAATTGAGAGAAGAATTTCCGATGAAGAATATTGTCAGAGCTTTGTCAGTGAGAGGCAAGCAGTTTCTTTTGTATCTCTTGATTTGCTGAAGATTAATATAATTCCTCATCTGCAGTACTGGTTTTCCCTCCAGGGTTTTTTCAGGGACAATTTGTCCAAAAATATTGTATTTATTAGTTTGCATGTTTTCTTCTCTATTCCTGTGAGTTTTATTTGTGAAGTTGCAGTTGTATTATTTTTCAGTATTTGCTATGAATTAATTTTCGGCAGTCAAATAATCTTTATAGATAAGAGATTAATAATCAGTAACTACAATAGATTTTTCACATGGTATCAGAGCAGATCTAAGGGCAGAAAGAGCTCAGCGTAGGCATAGGAAGAAAAGGAAAATAGAGGGTTTATAAAACCCAGTTCTACCGCTTCAGTATTATTATTTTTGTTATTACTATTTTTTGTTTGAGATGGCCTCAGCAGGTTTAAGAGATCAGGGCAAATTGGATGGAGCCTCAAATTTTGGTGTCTGGAAAGCCAAAATTTCTCTATTGCTGGAAGAGAATGGTATCAAGGAATATGTTACTAGTGTTGTAGCTATCCCTACAGATCCAGCACAGCTCTTAGCATATAAGAAGGAAGATGCCAAGGCAAGGAGGTTGATTCTTGATGGTGTTAAGGATCATATTGTTCCACATATCGCAGAGTTGGATACAATGAAGATGATGTGGGACGCCATTTTGAATCTGTACCAGAATGCTACCACTAACAGGAAGCTGATTCTCAGAGAAAAGTTGAGGAACACCAGGATGAACAAGGGAGAGGACGTTACAAGTTACCTCACCAGACTTAGACTTGTCAAGGATAAGTTGGTAGCTGTTGGAGATAAACCAGATGATGATGAGCTAGTATAGATAACTCTAAATGGGTTTACTAAGCAGTGGGATGTCTTTGTTGAAATTATTAATGGACGAGACACCTTACCGAGTTGGGATCGACTATGGAGTGACTTCACTCAGGAGGAGCTTAGACTAAGCCTTGTCAATGGTGCCAGCAGTAAGAGTCAGAAAGTGAGGCAGAACAAAAAAACATTGCCTTAGTAGGAAAAGGTAAAGCAAAGAAGGGGTCTAGCAAAGGATCAAATCCTAAAGGCGAGAAGAAGAAGGACTTGTCTAAAGTCAAGTGCTACGGCTGTCACGAGTTTGGCCACTATGTCAGCAATTGCCCACAAAAGAAGAAAGGCGAGAAGCAGACGGCAGCTTCAACAAGTGCAGATGAGCTCTCTAGCAGAATGGAAGATGAGTTTGCACTCATAGCTTGTATGGTTAGCTCAACCTCACAAGGTGTTTGGCGTATAGACAGTGGGGTGTCATTTCATATGACAAGATTTAGAGAATACTTCTTCAGTTATAAGGAGGAGGACATCAGAATCCAGATTTCTATGGGGAACATGTCCAAACTAAATCTAGTTGGAAAAGGGACTGTTCTATTTCAGAGGGAGAATGGCAAGCTGATTCCCATTCATGATGTGTTGCATGTGCCAAGTTTGGGTATGAATCTTATTTCAGTATCTGTCCTTCAGGATAAAGGCTACAATGTACTCTTTAGAGGGGCAAATGTGTTAATCAAGCACAAGGATTGGAAATCACCCATAGCTATTGGAGTTAGGAGCGGTCGACTTTACAGGTTGCAGTTTGATACTCATAAGGCACTGATGAGCAGCGAAAATTCTAGAGATCAAGGAGAGCTATGGCATAGGAGGATGAGCCATATACATCATGGAGCACTTAAATTGCTTTGTGAGACAGTGACAGGTGTTCCAGAGGTGAGCACAGAGCATGATGATGTATGTAAGGGATGTGTGTTGGGGAAGTTTGTGAAAATAGTTTTTCCAAGGAGTGACACCAGATCCAAGGGTGTTCTTGATCTAGTACATTCAGATATATGTGGACCAATGTCGACAAAGTCTCTCAGAGGATACGAGTACTTTGTTATTTTTATTGATGATTTCTCTAAGAAGACCTGGATATACTTCTTGAAGACCAAGGATGAGGTTTTCAGTCGCTTCCAAGAGTTCAAAGCTCTTGTGGAGAATTCGATAGGCAGGAAGATAAAGGCTCTTCGGTCAGACAATGGAGGAGGCGAGTACAAAGGGAAAGAGTTCCAGGAGTTCTGTACCAGGGAAGGAATCAAGAGAGAGTGGACTGTTCCTTACAACCTATAGCAGAATGGGGTTGCTAAAAGGAAGAATCGGTCTATATCAGAGGCGGCAAGGGCTATGTTGTATGACCAGGATATGCCACATTACTTATGGGCAGAGGCATGCAGTACAGCAGTATACATACAAAACAAGGTTCCACATAAGGTATTGGGAAAAATGACACCAGAGGAGGCATTCTCAGGGAAGAAGCCAGATGTCAGCCATTTCAAAATATTTGGGAGTTTGGCATATTGTCACATTCCAGGTGCTACACGTTCCAAGTTAGATCAGACTGCAGAGAGAGGGTACTTTGTGGGGTACAGAGAGACCTCAAAGGCATATCGGATATTTATTCTAGGGGCCAGGAGGATTATAGTTAGGCGTGATGTCAAGTTCATGGAGGACAAGGCATTTAGAAGGTCTAGAGATTTGCCAACAGATGATCAGAGTGAGCAGCCAACAGAAGCTCCAAGGATTGAGCAATCAGATCAGGGACATCGAAGCTTGAGTACAGTGACTAGTACAAGCACAGGCTCAGGTGCTGAGAGTTCACAAAGTATGGATCAACAGATGTAGCAGATCCAAGAGATGCATCAGGAACACATGGGGGTTGATATTTCATCCTCTACAATTGGTAACAGTAACCAACAGGATACTCAGGAGTTTGTGGGAGCTCCTAGGACAAGTAGTAGGTAGCGGAGACAACCAGCCAGGCATAATGACTATATGGCTTTAGTTAGTCAGTTGGTAGATAGTGAGCCTTCCAATTATCAAGAGGCCGCACAGCAACAGGTGTGGTGAGATGCGATGGTTAAGGAATATACCTCAATAGTGCAGAACGATGTGTGGGAGGTTGTGCCTAGACCAACAGATAGGGCAGTGGTTGGATCATGTTGGATCTATAAGATCAAGCACAGTGCAAATGGTAGCATCGAGAAATACAAGGCAAGGTTTGTGGCCAAGGGTTTCTCTCAGAAGGAGGGAATAGACTATGAGGAGACATTTGCTCCAGTGGCCAGGTATACTTCTATACGAGCTATGATCTCTCTTGCAGCACAAATGGGATGGCAGATCCATCAAATGGATGTCAAGACAACATTTCTTAATGGTGAATTGAAAGAGGAAGTATACATAGAACAACCAGAGGGCTTTGTAGCACACAGCAGTGAAACCCACATGTGCAGATTGAAGAGAGCTTTGTATGGACTCAAGTAGGCTCCCAGGGCGTGGTATGAGCGCATTGATGAATACTTGCAGGGATTGGGCTTTGTGAAGAGTGAGGCAGATGCTAATCTCTACTACTTGGTAGTTGGGGGTGAGATTCTCATTCTTGTTCTATATGTGGACGACTTGTTTTTAACAGGTTCACTGGGGCTCATAGAGGAGTGCAAGAGGGACCTTGTAGTAGAGTTCGAGATGAAGGATTTGGGGCTTATACACTACTTTCTAGGCATGGAGGTATGGCAGACAGATGGTGTGATTTTCCTTGGACAAGGGAAAAACTGCATTGAAATCTTGATGAGGTTCGAGATGGAGGATTGCAGAGCCATGTCTACTCCTATGATCATGAATTGGAAGAAGGTAGACTCATCCAGGGAGAAGGATGTAGACCCCACCTTATACAAATAGTTGATTGGGTCTCTCATGTATTTGGTCAACACTAGACCAGATATATCCTTTGCAGTAAATTCTCTTAGTCAATTCATGGTTGAGCCGAAGAGAATGCATTGGATAGCGGCAAAGCATGTGTTGCGGTATTTGCATGGTACAATTGAGTATGGGATCAAATATACTCGAGGTGATGGTATCAAGTTGATAGGCTATACTGATGCAGATTAGGCAGGCAGTACAATGGACAGGAAAAGCACTTCAGGGTGTTGCTTTAGATCAGGAGTTGTCTCTTGGTACAGTAGGAAGCAGAAGTCTGTGGCCCTGAGTTCTGTAGAGGCAGAATATATAGCAGCTAGCATGGCGACATGTGAGGCGATATGGCTTTGAAAGTTGCTAGTAGCCTTGTTAGGTCAGAGGGTTGAGACTATAGTGATACACTGTGACAAGCAGAGTTGCATCAAGTTGTTTGAGAATCCGGTGTTTCATGATAGGTCTAAGCATATAGATACCAGGTATCATTTCATCAGGGATTGTGTACAACGGAGGATTATTCAGCTATAGTATATACCTACAGATCAGCAGGTAGTAGACATTATGACAAAGGCTTTGGGGAAGGCAAAATGCATCTTCTTCAGAGATATGTTGGGTGTTATGCAGAACACCTTCCTTGCTAAGAGGGAGTGTTAATTTAATATTGTAGCTCGGACAATTGTTTCTCCAATTCCAAGAATTAGCATTTAATTCTTGAGACTTCTAGATAGAAGTTAGTTAGGTCTAGATATTTAATTATTTAATTAAATAATTGATTCCTCTAGAGACTTCTAGAAACCAGTTAGTTAGGGTTTGTTAGAGTCTAATTAATCTTAGCCATTGATTGAGATTAAATCTTGGCCATTGGTTTTTCAATGAGAATAGTTTAAAAGGGGGTCATTAGGCATTTGGAGAACATAGACTGATAGACACAAGTTGGAGAAATATTTGCAATGATAGCAAATAGTCTTGCAGTGATAGCAAGGGCACAGTGATAGCGTTGGAGGCAGCAACAGTGGAATTTCAGCAGGAGAAAATGAGAGAAGAATTTCCGGTGAAGAATATTGCCGGAGCTTTGTCAGTGAAAGGCAAGCAGTTTCTTTTGTATCTCTTGATTTGCTAAAGATTAATATAATTCCTCATCTGCAGTACTGGTTTTCCCTCCGGGGTTTTTCCAGGGACAATTTGTCCAAAAATATTGTGTTTATTAGTTTGCATGTTTTCTTCTCTATTCCTGTGAGTTTTATTTGTGAAGTTGCAGTTGTATTATTTTTCAATATTTGCTGTGAATTAATTTTCGGCAGTCAAATAATCTTTATAGATAGGAGATTAATAATCAGTAACTGCAATAGATTTTTCACAATTGATGTTAAGGTCAATAGCCAATTTGGTGGCCTTTTAGAGAAATGAATCTCCTCCTCCATCTTTCAAAGTAAGACTGTTCATCGCATTGATGATTTAGGTTATTGATGTTAAGATCAATAGCCTCTTTGATGTTAGATCCAAATTTCCACTAGTATTGGTAGCATCAGGAGCATTAACAACATAAGTTCGAATGAAGTCATCAAGGTGATTAGTAATAATCCATTCAACTTTTAAAATATTAGGATTATCTTTAGAGGCTCCAATGAAGTTGAGTTTAAATTAATCTCGCTTTGGTATTGTCCACTTTGATAGCTTCTGTTTCTCAAAAGAATAAAAAGGGAAGCATTCTATTTATGCAGGCGATCCTACTAAATGATAATATGCCTTTTCTCACCAAAGATTTTGGATTGCAAATTGGAACTTTATTTCTGAAGAGTTATTATAAATTTACCTCAGAGTTTTCAAGGTAGACTTTCTTCAAATAAATGTCATCCCTCAAAATTTTGCTATTTGTCTCTTTCCAAAGCTTCCAAATTATCATATTATGCATGATTTACTACAATTTGTCAATTTGGTATATATATATATGGAGCATAGATAGACGCATTAAACTTTCAGTATTTTTGAGTCAAATCTTCTTCCAAACTATTATAAAGTACACATCACAAGTGACTAAAGAGAAGTCAATTTTATGAAGATAATCACAAGTCTGGGATAGATTTTTCATCACCATCCACATGAAAACATTAGCTTTGAGATAAATATAGGATTTCAAACCTTATGAAAGGGCCAATCAGCATCCACCTCAACTTTCAAAAGTTTGGTACAATCACTCTTTATTGAGAAGTAACTGGATGTGTCACTCTTCCATTTTAGCTTCTCCTCCATACAATTTATCCAAAGATGAGATTGAAGAAACTCTTAGTAAGAATTAAGAATATCATCCTTATGAGGAGCTCCCACTACTCTAAGGTCTTTCCAACATCTAATACCACCCCAAACTTAATTAATGATAGCCCAATAGTTCTTTGATTTGCTACCCGAACCTAAAGAAAAGAATGGTTCCAAGAGATGAAAAGATAGATGAAAATTAAGAGGTCCATTTCTAGATCAAGGGTTACTCCAAAAGTCTTAACATTTTTTCCAAAACTTAAGTTGCAACAAAGAGAATTGACAGCAAGGTAGTGGTATTTTCTTAAGAAATTATAAATCTAAGCGTTTGAACTATTCATTGGTAGAATTAGTTCAAAGGAATCATAAAAGTCCAAATCATTTTTTCTAATAGTTATGTAATTAAAAAAAATCCTCTTCATTGAAAGCATGAAAAAATAGTTTGCTACCAAGGGCAATGCTTGCATTGATCAGGTATTTTAATGTCACATCACCTTGTGAATTTGGTTTGCAAGCATCCATGCATATCATCATGGATCTTGTTCTAGAGTCATTAGTACCTCTCCAAATATTTTTTTCATGATATTATCAATCCCATGCATCACACTTTCTAATGCAGTCGAAAGGGACATCATGTTGATGAGGATTGATTGGAGCAACATCTAAACAAATTGAAGCTTATTAGCCCAAGATAGCCACATTCTTTTCCAAGATGAAAACTTTATACTGAGTCTATTGATCAAATGTTCCCAAACTGTAGCAAAATATCTTCCCTCAAATAGGGGAATCCAAACATATTTCAAAGGAAGAGATTTGATTAGGAAGCCACTTCAATGTTATCAATTATGTATTGATGGTGAGGATAAACATTAAGAAATAATAACTCCAACTTCAATATTTTCAAGAATTGTCTCAAAGCCTCTTGGGAAATGGTCTAGGATTCCTTTAATGGTCATATCATTAGATTTTTTAATATGTCTAGCAAAAATAATATGAACAAGAAATTAGCCATGTGTAACACCTATTCCTTCAATGATTGTAATAAAATGAAACTCATCAATATCTTCATCAATTTAGTTTAAAAATGAGATAGAGACAAAATGAACTTTCAAAACCATATTTATATTAATCCAAAGTAAGTTTTCATTTATCACCTATTTTTAGGACTCTAGACATCGTTACCTATTCACAAGGTTTGCAAACTTGTGAACTTTATGATATACAAATTTTGAGACTTCCATATCTTTTCACCACTTTATTTACCTTTGTTTGACTTTTAGAAAGGTTATGAACTCTCAAATTAACCAGAATAGAGAACTCTAACTTTTACAATCTTTTTCAACAATTCATTGAGTTTGAGAGCCAAAAAAACCTTATGAAAAAAAATGAATGACATAGGAAAACTTTAAAGGTTAAAAAACTTGCCAAAAACCTAACAAAAAGAACTTGTTTACATTTATGCAAGGTTCAAAACAATTGCAAATAAATAATATTTATAAACTTGCACAACTTGTGAAAAAAAAGGGCCTTTCATAATTTCCTTAGATTTGTAAACTTAAGAAGTTTATGAAAATTCAAAAGGGCCAACAAAAAGGGAAAGTGCTTATGAATATTATATACTTTTTGAACTTCTTTCCCATAAAGATCCAAAATTGATTGATTTTCACAAGACCAAAATATTTAGGAGACTTTGGCAAAAAAAATGAGTAACAATATTTAATATTGGAAATCTAAGGATGAGACAACATTCCCAATAAAATTCTCTTTTAGAGATGTGTCTGATAGTGGTGGAAATAAAAATTTTGGTTTAACATATAAAAGAATAATAAATAATTAGGGGTATAAAAATGTAACTAAATATAAACCTAAGATATGTAATAAAAATGAAAAGCCATCTAATATCGCCACTAGTCTACCTTGACAAAACAAATTCTAGTGGTTCAAATAAAATATCACTATATTACAATGATAGTTATCACCTTGCATTAATGGCATTGGGAATTTTTTTGTTGCACGACTTGTTCTAGGGCTCTCAGGTCATAGCAGTGGCTTGTGAGGCCTCCTTCCTACACTTTTTGTGAAGGTTCTACATGGGGAGTCTTGTGTATAGGGTATGATATTTTTTATTTGATGGTTTGTTTGGTGTGAGGGTTTTTTTTTCTAGCACAAGGTTTTTTGGTCTGGTGGGTGTTGTGATTGAGGTGTGGGGATATGGTTTTTATTTTTGAAATGTTTTCTTTCTCTTCATTTTAGAGGATGGTCTCAATTGGAAGCCCAAATGCTAATTTAAATGTACCATTTAGGGAGGCTTTGTCAAGTAATGATCCATCCCCATCTATGCATGCAAGCATGATCAAATTTTTGAATAGATCCATGAGTAGGGAGGGAATGTCTCATAATGGTGGTCCTCGAATCTTGAAAGTGAATGGTTGTTTGTAACAGAGCTAGGATTGTCTGATTTTGGTGATTCAACCAAAATCTATTGAGGAGGATGTGAACTATCTTTCTAACCATGTCTTGATTTGTAAGTTTATGGGGATTCATGTCCCTCTCCCCACATGCTCGTCAAACCTAGAACCCTGAGGGTAAGCTATGCATAATGGTGGTAGATAATAACTACTTCATGTTGGTTTTCACTTGTTTGGTTGATCATAATAAGGCCTTTGAGGGAGGGCCCTAATTCTATAACTTGGTTGTCTTGTTTATCAAATCATGGTATGTGGTATTTAATCTTGTGGAGTAGCTCTTGACTAGAGTTCCTGTATGGGTGAGGCTTCCATGGTTTGCTTTAGAGTTCAGGTGGAATGATATTTGCACATGATCACACTGTTGCTTGGCAAGCCTGTGAGTATGTCACAACAAACTATGGATAAAAAGGTAATTTATTTTGCTTAGATTTGTATTGAAATTGATGTAAATAAAAAAATTCCATATTCTTTGGAAATTTTTCTTGGATCATATTCATGGATCCAACAACTTGATTATGAATCTCTTCCATTTCGATGCTGGATATGCCATGAATATGACCACTTACAAGGGAAGTGTCCTTGGGTCTTCCTTGCAGGGTGCCTGTCTAATGTACTACCACATCAATAATCAAAGATGGACAAAGGGAAAGCCCTTGTGAGGGTCAAGGAAGCAAATAATGATGGCTTTACTCTTGTAAAGGCTCACACAAGGGCAGAGGGAAGAAAAGACCTTTCAAAGACAAGAAAGTTGGTGATTTCTTTAATCGTTTTGAGGGATTCAATGCTTTCAACATACAAGTGGTGAAACTAGATGGGATGCAATTTGATTCAGGCAATTTGGGGGAGGTCTAAAAGATAACTAGGGAGGGTTATAATCAAGTTGTTCAGTAGGAGGGTCTTCTTGTGACAAAAATGGATACAAATTAGGATCCTATGACTCCTTGTGTTCTGGAGTTAACTGAAAATATCGAGAGGATCAATCAATAGACCATGGTTGTGCTAGCTCCTTTGTAGGAGGAGGATTTGGATGTTTGGAAAGGTAGTAGGGCCTCTCCCTCTCTAGGGTTGCAACTAAAGATCCTTAAGAGGGGAGTTTCAAATAAACTAATCAAGGTAGGGTGAAAGAAAGATCAAGAAAAAATTAAACAAATGGGTGAGAATTTGGTGGAATGATGGTGAGTCATGACCATTGAATCTCACGTCTCCAACTCTCAGAGATGATTGTCCTTTCATGGAATGTAAGGGCTTGAACAACATATCTAGACAAATACTTGTTTATGAGTTGATTAGAGCTCATTTACCAGATATTATCTTTATTCAAGAAAATTTTTTTTCTATGGAAGTATGTATACCTTGGCCACAAAGTTTTGGTGGAGAAGCCATTGTCAGTGTATTAGAGCTTAGGACAATGTAGGAGGGGTGGCTTGCCTTTGGAACTCACTAAAGGTTTCTCCTCTTTAGTGGCTCTCTAGTAGATTCTCAATCTATGTGGTTGCTGCTAGGTTTAAAACTAGAGAGACTTTTTTCTCTCCACTATTTATGCTTCAACATATTTTCCTAGTAAAATAAGACTCTGGGTCCATATCTAACATATTCAGTCATTAACGCCTTTAGTTTCATGGATCTCAGCTAGGAAATTTAATGTCATTATCAGTTTGGAGGAAAATAGGGGAGGTGTGCAAAGGTTTGAGCCTTCTTTTAAGTAGCTAAAATATAACATTGTCTCCATGAATGTGGTAGACATAAAGCCTAGTAATGGTTTGTTTACCCACAATACTAGGAGATGTGGTAAGGATTCTATTTCAAAGAAATAAGATAGGTTTTTGGTGTCTAGCTTTTATATTGGTAGCAAATGGGTTACCATCTTTGATGTTTTAGAGTGGAGAGATTTTGACCATTAGCCTATCAAACTCACAACTAATTTGGTGGGAGCTACAAAGAACCCACCCTTCAATTTTTAGCTTATGTAGTTACATGATCCTCTATTGTAAGATCTTATGTGTGATTGATGGAGTAGGGGAAGACCTACTTATGGCACAACTATGTGTACCTTAAATGTCAAAATGTTGCAATTTATGAGCCGGAGGGACCGGCTCAAGAAACGGAGTAGGTAGAATTTTGGTAATATCTTTTTGGCCAAGGAAAATGCTAAATCTTGCTTAGATGATATTGCTTGATAGATCAGGGACCATGGTCTTACAGAGGATTCCCTTAGGAATGAAGCTACTACCTTGAAGGAGCTTGAGGAGTGGCAACTCCACAAAGATAGTTTTTGGAAACAAATGGCTCAAATAGTTTTTGTAGGGAAACTTCACTTGCACTTGAATCTATAGAAGAACATTAGAATAAATAATGGACCTAGCACACAAGCAAACAAATGAGTTAATAGAAACTACTAAAATAGAGTTTGGCCTCTTTTTTTCTAATTACTAGATATAATCTTAACTTTGAATGAATTTACCCAACATTCATGACCAATAACCTAGAAGAATCATGTGCCAAAAAAGAGATTAGATCTAAAAGAGTTAAAGAAATCATGTATCCAAGCTCAAGTAGCTTGAGTACATGTATAAAACAAGAGAATACTCATGATAATGGAGATTAAAAACATTTAGATGCATCGATCAAAGATCCAAAAGGGAGACATTGGTAAAGAATACACCAACCAAAATGAGTAGATGTGGGTTCAAAAGTGGTTGACCAAACTAAATGAAATCATCGTCACTATACATTATCCATGGATTACAAATGACATCTATTATTGAGCATTTCAATCATAAGAAAATGTGAAGAAAGCCATGAATAGCTTTCACAAGGCTTTAATTATGGAAAGGTGTATCTAGATAATGTTTCCAAGTTTTCTAAAGGACTTGTGCATCAAATCAAATCCTAACATGTGAAGCATTTCTAAATGAACTTACTTAACAATAATTTGAAAAGACAAAAAAGATTGAATTTAACCTTGACTTTAGACTATGATAACTAATTTCTGATAGTTCAAACATATGTCTAATGAATCATAGAAGATCCAAAGGACTTTGGCTAAAGGTTAATCCTGACAAGAGATGACAGGATAGTACAAAAGAGAGTACTAGTTGATACAAAATTCAGGTCTAAAGTCATATATGTTCCAGAATAACCAAGGTTTGATAACCTCCCAAACTTTCCATATGCTCTGTAGCAACAAATGTGCTATAGATTTGGCAAGACCTTCCTAACAAAACTGGAATCAAAGCCTACCATTTCCAAACCCTGTCTCTCATTAAGAAACCCAGAAAAATTACAACCGCAACAAGATTTCCCAGACCTTATTCCCTGTTAGTATAAAATAAAAATAAGCAAGGAACTACTGAAAATTCCCACCGTTCGCATGACGTACCTTCTTTGATCTAACACATCTAAGGGCCTTCTCCAATCTGTTTTCAAGCTGCTCGAGATCCCAGATATTTGACGATGGAAAGGATTCTCCCATTATTTGTCTGTCAGAAATCTCCTTTTCAATCATATGTTTTGTTTTAATATTCCTAAGAATCGAGATTGCAGGTAGATTATAGTAATCAATTTAAGAGTTATAACTACATATTTATGTATAAAAGTGAATTTCCACAGACAAACCTGATTGAATTTGTTAGACTGTCCCTCTGTTGTTTGAGTTTAGTGGCCTCCTCTTGCCAATGCTTTTCAGATTAACTACGTATAATTAGAGTATGCCAAGCAAAATGGAAGAACTGTTCACAAAGATGACACAACGTAGCTTCACTGGTTTGTTGACATGATTCAAATGTTTACCTCGATGTTACTGTCTGTAGAAAGAGTCTGTAGCTTCAGCAGTTTCTTATCATGACTTTCAATGTACCTGTGGATTGTTCTCTCCATGCTAATAACAGTTAAAAACAAAAACATTATCATCAGTGTTATAAAATATGCAAGACATGAATCAGTAACACAACAGATATGCAAGACCTTACAGGTAATATCACTATTTATCTTTTACAATCTCAGTTTTCTTTCCAGGAGAGATTAACTTTCATATATTTTTAAATCTCATTCAATAAAATATCTGTGTTATTTTATTTTCTCTTTCTGCAACTGTGCTATTCAAGACTTTGACTTCAATATAGCTGAGAGCGATGCTTTTTGCTATCAATGTGAGAGTTACAAAACATTAAGGGAAGAAAATAAAGGAAAGGAAAGAAGAAGAGAAAAAACGAACAAAACGATAATAGATAAACACAACCAACTAAGATCTGCATAAGGATCACAAACAGCTCGCATGCATGATTAAAGTCAGTTAACTCTTCTATGCCTGGCATCTTCATTAATTATTTCACTCGGAAAATGAGTAGAATCTTTCTGAATTTAAATAGCTTTAAATTTAAGCAACTCGAAGAGTAATTAATACCATATTTTATCCTAAAGGAAACAAATTTAACTTTTTAAGTAACCGCCCCAATAGTGAATCCACATAGATCATTAAAATAAGAATAGTTTTCTATAATGGTCATTAATATTGATTGCAGGGAATGTTAGAGAATATAATTCATAATTGAATTGTACTTCTGTATGTGTCGTCATATATTTCTGACAGTTTCTGACAGTCTC
Organism: Sequoiadendron giganteum; assembly: GCA_007115665.2. Classification (NCBI taxonomy): domain Eukaryota; kingdom Viridiplantae; phylum Streptophyta; class Pinopsida; order Cupressales; family Cupressaceae; genus Sequoiadendron; species Sequoiadendron giganteum. The sequence goes on from VCHN02000014.1 coordinate 126,551,656, forward strand.
AATTCGTTGTCATTTGTCTCTCAATTAGTTTTGTCAATCAATTATAGTGCGCTGGCAATAATTTCAGTTTGTTGTCAAATGAATTAGCATGAAATTATAGAAAGTCGTTGAAATTTTTGAAGCTATATAATGTTTTTGTATGATATTTCAATTTTTAATTCGGTATCAGAGCCTACAGATTGTGCCTCTATACCTGACTGGAGAAAGCTGCTGCCAGTGTGTGTGATGGTGTAAATTTGATGCTGCGTGGACCTGTGGTGGAGGACATTGATTGGTTGGAACGTTAGAAATCAGAGAGCTATGATTGGTTAAGGTGCAGCGTAGAAGGGAAGAGAACAATTTTCTCTGCAAAATCAAACTTTCACAAATGTGTTTTTTTTTTTCAAAATACAAAAAAAAATTGTCACAGTTTTTTTGAAAATGGAAACATCTCTAGAAAAATTTAATGGTCATAATTTTTACATGTGAAAGATTAAAATACGAATGTAATTGATGAACAAAAAATTATGAGACATAGTGGATGGTTCAAAACTAGTGCTTAGATATGCTAAAAAGAGGATTGAGATTGACATTGCTCTTTTAGATCTGAAACTACATTATGTTGATCTGAAAAATATTATCTAAATAAATACGAGATGAATTAAATAAGTTATTTGAAGCAAAAGCAACAAATACAAAGTTCTTTCTGAAACTACAATTATTTAGATTCAAAATACGGAATGAAATTATTATATTTATTCACATAAATAATCTGAGATCTCTCATCAAACAACTACTAGAAATCAATGTTGTGGTATATAGAGAGGATGCTAAAGCCATCTTGTTAATAGTTTTTCCTTGTTACTTTTACTCTTAGTTACATGCCTCGACAAACATTAGAAGACATGACTTATGTGCTCATAGTTGAATAAAAGAGAGCAATTGCAAGAGATTCAGGAGGAGATACTCAACAAGAGCTTGCATTATATTTTTAAAAAAATGGTAAAAAGAATGTCAGATAAGAGTGAGATCAAATATTACTAGAGTAGTTGGAGTGGCACGATCGAAGGAGGGTCAAGAGTGTTATTTGGCACATGTGTCGCTGAGTTGGCAGTAGGTGCTGTTAGGACATTAACACTACCTTGGGACAGTTGGCGAAGCGTGCGGGAAGTAATTGCTTGTGTCCTCACTATACTTTGTAGACTATCCCTAGGGGCCGATGGATGTATACCTAGTGCGATTATGTGAGTTGATGCGTCAACTTCATTAATGCTCACACGTATTGTGGTCATTTTAAACCACATTCATTGGCACAGTTTGTCATTCAGCGCTGGCATAATACGATAGCATGGAGAAATTGGTGCGACTCATAGCTACACACAAGCTCTAGGCCTTTCTTGGTAATATTTCATCCAGCAGAATGAAATCTATCTTAAAGGACAGGGAACCGTTGGTCCTCGGGGCAGCAGAGTTAATCCTGGGGTAGGAGTTTATGGTATCCTCTGAAAGGTACAAGACTAATGCAAATATTTCCTTCCGCTTTGTGGCCTCTCTTCTGGATTTGGACTTGCCCAAAGTGATGGTCCTTCTAATTGCTATCAAGTTGATCATGGCTGATCTTGGGTGGTGTGGAGGATGCGATTATCATTGCAGAACCTGTCGTGGGGCTACCGAGGCCCAGAGACATGAATAGGGTCTTCATTCCAGGCGTGGAGGTGAAGTGGTATCCGTTTCGTTTAGATATAAAGGGGGAGGCGTTGGTGGTGCACAGGGCCCATGCTAGATGCGCGCGTCATTTTTCTGAAACATCACCTCTATCTGGCGCCAGTAGGCGGGGTGAATTGGTGGGGCCATTTCAGGGATTACCTCCAGACGTAGGGTGTGGAGTATGAGTAGGGGTGGCAGTGCGATGGTATGAATGGCTCTCCTTTTTGATGACGGCTGAGTGCATGGCGCTTGAGTGGGGGTGTGAAATGGTCTAGAGAATGGTCTCTTTTTGGTGATAGCCGTGGACTTTCATGTGGTTTAAGTGGCATGGTCTAAAGCATCGTCAGCAAGTTCTATTTTTTTGGTAGTTAGGGTAGGGGAGAGGGGCCAGTAGTCGTGCAGGTTAATTTTGTCAATATGTAGCAATTGATTCAAATATCGTAGAACCTTCGTTTTTTTTCAACATGTGAACTAGCCTCTTATCTATCTATAACTTAGGTTTGGAGGTATGACTCATCATGCAACTCGCCTCATTAGCACATCTATTGAGAAATGTCTAAAATTTGACTTTTAAAAGATTTGACCAAAACTTGATCATGGAAACCCCGGTAGTTGAACAAAAAAATACTATTTGTTGCTTGTAAAATATCATATTTTAATTTAAAATATGATAATATGCAACATAAATGGACCAAATACTTATTGGTAACCATAAATCTTTGATATCTCTAGCTTTTATATTCAACACATATGGACCAATAGTTGAACACAAAAAAACTATTTGTTGTTATAAAAACAGCACATAATTATTTAAAATACAACTTATACAAAACAAAAATGGACCAATAGTTGAACACTAATTTTTGTTGAAAATCTTTCACATTTAATGAAAAAATATATGGTATTTATTGTACTCACCTTTAATATTTGTGATAGGACAAACTATTAATATAAAATACTCCAATGCTTGTACATTGCTATCCCAATAGTTGTACACATTAGAACAATATTTTTTTTACTATGATAAAAATACTTGTTTAAATGAGTGTCTTATTTTATTAAATGAGCATTTTATTTTTTAAATTACACACTTATAGTAGATAGTTGTGATATTTTATTTGAGACAAAAAAATACTTATTTCACTTCTACATGAATGTATTTATGTTTTTTTAATATAACATTTAAATGTTCTCATGTGTTCAAGTATGGATCCACTTTTGATCAGCATTTGGTTATTTTTTAATTTATATTTAGTATAAATATGTGGTAAGACTAGGTATTATAATCACAATTGAGTGCATGACTATTGGACCTCGCACGACTATTGGCCCCTCTCCTCTAGTGGGTATGATATGTCAAATGTAATTGCAATGTACTGGGGTTTTGTGTTTTTTGCAATCCGCCTTGCATAGGGTTGGGGCCAGGGTGGTGAAAGTCTGTAAAATGGCAAGGTCGAATCAATGTATGCTTTTTGAATATATCAATACAATTTATGTTTACGTACCAAAAAAATATTACCACTGTAGAAAAATAGGTCATACAATAATTCATTGTAAAATCTATGCAAGTGACCTTCTCAAAGAGAAGCTTAAAGAATCAGTAAATATAACCATGTTGTTGAAGAACCATGAGATATTGATAGTGATGATGACTTCATGGAAGATGGGACACTTGTTCTATTTTGAAGAGGCCAAACACTTTGAAGATAAGGAGGGATGCAATAGAGGATAGATAGATGCTCAATAGTCTGAGGTGCTTGTGGGTTAGAGAAACTATACCTCATTGGGGTTATGCAACATGCATGTGAGGATTGATGTCCAATATTTCTTAGGAGATTTGAAATCTTGAAGCTCAACATCGTACCTTTACGAGGGTGATTAGACACTTCACATTCAAATAGTGTCCAATGATGTTGGGAGCTTGATTATAGTTAGGTATCTATACTTATAATTGAGAGGAATTTGAAGAAGTATTATTGGTTTGAAAACTATTTTCAAAGAACAACTTTTTCATAATTTATTTTCTATTGTTTTGTTTTATGTTATTAGTCAATTTAGTCCCTAATTTGTACTATGTAAAGATATGTTAGGAGTTCATCAAAATTCAATTATTCATTAAAGAGGAATGTTAGAGAATATTATGTTGGTGGAGACCACTAAGCCCAAGATCACCATCTGCAATATAAACCTTCACAATACAAGACAAGCGACATGCTATTTCATTAGGAGTGAATGAATAAATTGAGATGATAAATTACATACTTTACAGGTCTTTTAAAGGCATGAGAAATGAAGCGAGTGAAAAACTACCCGATACGAAACAAACCACCCAAGTAATTAACCTAAGTTAAACTTAACACTAACACCCCCCCTTAAGTGCAAACTTAGGGAGATTATTATGAAAAATGAAATGCAAGATGGGTCCTGACTACAAGACCATGTTAGGTACCCATGTACAACTACTATGCAATGTAGTCTCTCACAACTAGAGAAAAGGAGAAAAACCCTGTGGGAGAAAAATCCTCTCCAAATGAGAGAAAAGAAAAACAAGATGTATGGATGGAGGACTCAATAACACCCCCCAAGGATTACATACATCATGTATATACAATCAATGATCCTCCCATAAGAAGGAAATAAGAGACTCCATAGTCCCCCCATAATAAATAATGTCTTGCAAAAATAAGTGCTTGAAGGCAAAACATAGTCCAATGCTTACAAATAACATTTCTCCCTTTGGGAAGAAGATAAACCAAGTACAAATGCAGGAATGCTTCCCATTCTAGACAGGAATTAACAAGTGAAATCCAAATGTAGGATGATAATGTCTTTGAAATCTGCTCATGTGTTGCCAAGACCTTGGAAGATGATACCTTGAATCAATCAGAAGCATTCCCAATCACAATAGAAGGTGACAAACAAGGTATCGCTAGAAACTGATCTTGAACATTCTCCAAAGATAGAGATGGGGTGAGAACAGTTGTACAACAACTATCATCAAATAGATAAATTAATCCTTAAAATGTGTCTCCCAAGTTTGAAATGTGAGATTCTATGAACAATGAACCAATGTCCAACAAATAGGAATCCCAACTAGAAAGATAATGATAATCTTGTTGCTCAGGAATGGTGGAAGTACTTAATGAAGGTGGATCAACTATCTTTGACAAAGAATCAAGAATCTTTGGAGCAACTACAACTTTATTTGAAGTCTCAAAAACCTCCAAAGGATCACAAGCATGTTTTATCTTCTTTGAAGAATAACAAGGCACATTGGTATTGAAAAGAGGATCATCGAAAGATGGTGGAGTATCATGATCTCCATATGATTCTTGAATGTAAGTCCAAAGAGCACAAGGGCACTCAAAATGAATAAGTGATTCCAATAGGTCAACATTTATATGCTTAAAAATAACTCTAAAGACTTTAGCCTTATAACCTTTCCAAATAATATACCTACTACGTGTGTTTGGAATAGGAACTTTATTTTACAAATATGGTAACAGATTAAGCTCACTAAGATGAGTGAGAATAAAATCACTCAATTGTCTAAAGTTCCCTTTCTCCAAAGAAACCATTATAACTGATAATTATAAGATTAAAAAACTTGATTTGGTGCAAAAAAAATTCCCTTTCTCCAAAAAAAACCATTATAATTGATAATTCTTTAAAAATTTCAAAAATAGTTATTAAAAACGTCGAACAAAAACTTGATTTGGTACAAAATTGTACCAATCAAGCACAATAGTTTTAAGGCACAAGAATCCACATAATTTTCAAGGCACAAAAATCGACATTGTTTCCAAGCATAAACCACACGGGAGACATTGTCAACTATCATGTGAGGCATACTGACATTTGGAATGTGATGGAACAGGATCTATCAATAGCCAAAAGACACATAGAACCACCAATGTGGGATAAACGTACGCAGTAATGTTGAAACAGCGAATTCTTTCTACACGCCAGCAAGGAAATGGCGAAAAGGAAGGAAACCCTACGTCCACCAACCAAGAAAACGCCTTCGTCTGAAGTGAATACAGGTTTGCAAATATGAATCAGGCCTCCAATACACAAATTCACGCCTCCCCAACACAGACTACCGCCAACAAATAATGAAGCAACCTTGGCAATTGGATTCAAATGCAAAGATAACTGGAGAGGCCAATGCAAATAGAGGGCGCTGCAAATGTTGTGCAAGTTGCAAACCTCACACACACCTTTAATTTGAAATCCGCGGTCTGCTGAAATTCGCTACTGCAAAACAACGTTCCCTCTCCAGACAGAAAATTGCCCCTCTCAATAGAGAATCGGGCCTCTCAGGGACAGGCAAAACATTGAATATTTGGCGAGGAAATCCGATGATCTTCCCACGCGACCAGATAGCAAATCAATGACAAATCAATGGCTTTCAATCATCAGTCTGGCCAGCAATGATCAGTCGTGGCCTCCACAAAACCAATGTCACACGGCCAATGTTTCTCCAAAATCGCCTGGGTGATTCACCAAACCGTGGTGATAGCACACATTTTGTGAAAATAGCCTCTTTCCCACTCCAGGTTCACTGAATGTCACCTATCTCTGTCAATCACGGCCTCAACAAATATTTTGCCCACCATTGAACATTTGAACCGCTGGTCCAAATCGCACCACTGACCATGCGATGCATGCAGCCAAAGATGCAATGAATGCAACCAAGATTGCATTGACCAGATGTCAATTACAATGAGGAGAGGTAAATAACAGAACAAACAAAAAAGACGAGATGGGAAGGTAAATCACGCCCACTTGAGGCCACGACACATCGTGGCCTGCAAACAGGGAAAATCACGGCCTCATCTTTCAGAAAAGCGGCTTCAATGTTCGCAGGATCCAGTGCAAGTTTGGTAAAAAAGTTGAATATGAATTCTCTCAAAAAACTTCTGATAGAAAACTCTCAAGGGAAGGAGGGCAGAATGGGCAGCCCTGATACCATGTTGGTCGAGACCATCGAGCCTAGGATCACCATCTGCGATATAAACCTTCACAATATGAAAGAAGCAACACACTATTTCATCAAGAGTGAATGAATAAATTAAAATGATAAATTACATACTTTAAAGACATGAGAAATGAAATGGATGAAAAACTACCCCATATAAAAAAAAACCACCCAAATAATAAACCTAAATTAAACTTTAACACTAACATATTATTCATAACTGAATTATATTTGTGTATGTGTCATCAGATATTGTAAAGATTCCCAGCTCTTTGTCATTTGTCTCTCAATTGATTGCCAATAATATTTAGTTACATGTCGATCAGTTATAGTTCTGACAACAGTTTCAATTTACTGTCAAATGTGATAGCATGATTATAAGAAATTGTTGAAGTTTCTGCAACTATACATATTTGTACTTTTTTGTTAATGAATAAAGCAATGAGTATTTTTGTGCTGTTTCAATTTTCAATTGGGAAAGCATAGGATTCAAACAGGATCAGTCATTCGCAACCTTATTATACTTTTATCATTCAGTTCAGTAGAACAGCGGACAATAATAAAATTACTATTAATATGCATGCCAATGTTTTAACAAACTACCACCGTACCTTAAATGATTCTTAGTAGTTATATTATCAAAACTTTTAGATCTTTAGTTCTGAAAAGAGTTGAGGATTCAACTCCACGATATGAGATATGTCACTCATCAATATTCAGATTAGCCAGCAGAGAAGATTAAATAACGAGTGATAAATAAATTCTATATTTTAATTTGGAAGAAACAAAGAATAATTTACAAGAATACAGCAGAAGAAAATTCAAGAGAGTGAAATACATATCATTATTTTATAAAACAGCATTCTAGTGTGTTGTTAACATTTTAGTGCGTTGTTAACAAAATCTTCTATTAATAAAATTCTCTTGGCTAAGCAAATTTGAAAAATTTTCTCCTCCTCCGGGGAGTGGATTGATATTATGGCTAGCAAATATCTAGATAACAATTGCTTTTCCATTATTAATAAGGACCTCCACCTTCTTCCAAGAGGATCTATATGCTGGAACAATTTAATTATTGAAAAAAAGATTGTGAAGGAAGGCATTGGTTGGCAAGTGGGAAATGGTAATAGTACTAGATTATGGGAAGATAGATAGTTTTTCAAGGAACCTTGATAAATATCAATCCCTTTAGAGATTGGGCTGAGAATTGCAAGGCTAGGTTTGGTACTTATGTGAAAGATTGCAGAGTGAATGGTATTTGGGTGGACTTAAGCAGAGTTAGTCAAGTTTTGGCCCCCATCCAAATTACGTTGTTGGCTATTAGACTTAGCTCGGAGCAGCTGGAGGACCGTGCGGTCTGGATTGATAATCCCTTTGGTAATTTTTCTGTGTCCTCTGTTTTTGCTAAGCTCACTTCTTCTCTGGATCATCCTCCCTTTTGGTCTAAAACTTGGTGCAATAATTTGATACCTAAAATTAACATTTTCTTTTGGATCTTGCTTCAAAATAAGTTGCTAACGATTGACAACTTGTGTAAACGGGGATTTCAAATCTCTAATAGATGCTATCTTTGTAAGATAGATGTTGAATCTGTTAATCATTTATTCCTTCATTGCTTTTTTGCTGCTTCTCTTTAGAAATTTTTTAACAGATTATGGAACCTCTCTTGGGTCTTCCCAATGCTCATTGAAGAACTCTTTTCTCAATGGAAAGCCTTGACAAGGAATCCTTTACTTAGATTTTTTTAGGAGCTATCATTCCCTCATATAGCTTGGGGCATCTAGAAAGAACGCAACAACAAAATTTTTAGGGGTAAAGAAGCCTCTGTAGATTATGTCTTTGATAAAATTGTCAGATCTCTAAAGGAAAATTTTAGTGCCGTGGCCTAAAAGGATAAGAAGACCTTGAATGCAGAGTTTTTGAATTATGATCTTTGTGTTGCTAAGGAATGAAACATAAACCCCATACTGTCTAGCTTTACTATGAAGGCTAAAAAAGATAGTGAGGGAGTGTCTTGTCAAACTTTTCAGTCATTGCATTAATAATTATAGCATTATGTCTTGCTATACGGTTGTTCTATTCCGCAATAGTTTTGATGTTATTCCTTAAGCACTCAACATCGGTATCAGTGTTCCTGTTACTATGCACCACTTCTTTCTTACCCAATTCAACAATCTTAACACCCATTTCTTCGATCTTACTGTGATACCAGTTGTTGAGCTACAGCTCATATGAACCAGCTAGGACTCAAATGTAAGACCTTCCATTTACTATTGGAATGTTCTACCAACTGAACTACTAACCTTTTTGACCAACCTATTATCGATCCAAAATGATTTATTTTCAACAGTTTAAACAAATTATTTTAAAAATAATGCAAACTGCACATGACCATGAATTGTGTGGCAGTGAAGCATCATGCATCACTTATGCATATCAAAATTATTTTGTAAAGCAGCACTCTAGTGTGTCCCCAGTAAAGACTATGTGTCAATATAACTGTGTTTTAGTCAAAATACCTTGAACAACAAATTCCCCACCTCACAAATAGTTATATTTGTTTTTTTGCCTCTAGTCTATTCTTTTTTATACGTACAATTATTATTCATCCTTGTATAATGGGATAAACATGTCAATCTAGCATTAATTAAGAAGCAGCATATCTCAAGTCATACATTATAATGCCAGTTGTGAGTATGAATATCTTCCCCTTTCACTGGACAATTTGGATGGTTCATTTAGTTTTCACCACTCAAATGAACTTTAATTAAGCTTTTGAGAATGAAGTTATCTATATGACTTCAACTTTTAAGATATTTGAAAACGAGTTATATCTAAATTGAAGATATGTCTATAGTTTATAGGTAAATCACTTCTACAATAAGTGAGGGATTTTAGGCTTGACTCTTAGTTGTTTTATGAAAAATTTAACATAGCATTAAAGCTTAGATTAGTAGAGCCAGGCTGACTGAGCACTTGTAGTGTGACTCAAAACAAGGTGCTGAAAAATGAGCCACAGCTTAACCGAAGATAGACCAGTCACCAAGAGGGCCAGTAGCTTAGAGCATCCCTCCACTAAATGGGAGTAGGAAAATGAACCACACCTGAACCAAAGATTGAATGGTCACCAAAAGAGTGGTAGCTCTGTAATAGAGTACTCTAATAGCAAATGAATGGTCCTAAATTCGACTCCTAACTGATCCATAAAAAGTTTAAAATCAAACATACCTTATACAATTAATTATCATAAAATTTATTTTGTAAGACTGTTTAAAACTCTAAATTCAATTACTCAAAGATTCATACAACTACTAAAACTTTAACAAATTAATTAACTTCATTTAAAATATGAAGTTTTCTTGTAAACTCTAATTTGCATCTAACACTTTCAAAAACCTTTTTCCCATACATGTAAATACTTTTTCTTGTAAAAATGTTAAAAATTTCTCCTTCACCCATTGTAACCTTATTGGATTTCCTAAATTCGCATATAAGCGTTTCTCAATATGTTTTTATTTTCTAATTAAATCAGATCTCTTATTTATGATTTTTCTTCCAACACAATGTAAATATTCTATATCTAGAAAAAAAATGAACTTCCTCATAAAAGTATATGTTAACTCCTTCAATTCCCGAAGCAGTCTATGAAAAAAAAAATCTTTCTAGATTTGAACTAGTCTAAAATGAGTCACACTTCTTGTAGTTTTCCTATCTGGACTCTTGCGAATTTTCCTTGTAGTTGTGATATACGAATCTGTATCTTTTGTTTGTATCACTGGGTGAAAATTCGTTCTTGCAGCTTCCAGCCTTATTCGATCTTTAATTTGTTCGCACATCATACCTTTTTATAGTTAACGATCTACTCTCAAAATCTTCAAAATAAGTTTGATATATGCCAAGTGGATGGTCTCAGACATGTAATATGTTTTGTACTTTTTACAACAACACAAACAAAATCAAATTTAGTTCAAATTATTCAAGCACAAGTCATGTTTGAATTGAGATAAGGGTTTGACGGTTTGAATTTTAAACTTCTAGTACATATAAAAGTATAATTTATTACATAATAGTACCATTTAAATTGCATAGTAATAGATTAAAACTAAAGCATGTTTGTTTGTATAGTGATAAAGTAAAGGTTTTTGTATATTTAATATTTTTTATAAAAGTATATGGTTGAATTCTGATAGCAATATCATAATTTGACATGTTGTGAAAAATACCTCTTATTTATCAATTGATGAACTAAATGGGCTTTATAATGGATGGTTCGTAAGGCACAACACTTGCTGAAGGTTTTGCAAATGGAGTTGCAAGCTAAGTGGGCTTAATCTTGGATAAAACTTTGTGGTTAAGCGTGCTTGAGTTGGAGTAGTACTGGGATGGGTGACCTCCCAAGAAGGCCAAATGCTTCACCTCTATGAGCATCACCTAGATGCAATGAGTACTAAGTGGACGAGATGGGTTCTTGTGAACCACTACACATGAAACATTTGTCAAGTTTGACTCGTAAAACTACACGGTTGAATCTTGATAGCAATATCATAATTTGATATGATGCAAAAAATACCTCCTAATTATCAATTGATGAGGTAAAGGGGCTCTATAATGAATGGTTCATAAGGAACAACACTTGTTGAAGGTTTTGTAAATGGGTTTGCAAGCTAAGGGGGCTTAATCAAAACTTTGTGGCTAAACGCGCTTGAGCTAAAATAGTACTTGAATGGTTGACCGCTCAGAAAGACCCAATGCTTCATCTTTGTCAGAATCACCTAGATGCAATGAGTGCTAAATGGACCATTCACTATCATGAGATATGGGTTCTTGTGAACCACTACTCATGAAACAAAGATCAATGAAATTGAATCATAAAACTACATGGTTGAATCTTGATAGCAATATCATAATTTGACACATTGTGGAAAATACCTCCTACTTATCAATTGATGAACTAAAAGGGATCTATAATCAATGGTTCATAAGGCACAACACTTGATGAAGGTTTTGCAAATGGGGTTGCAAGCTAAGTGGGCTTAATCTTGGAGAAAACTTTGTGGTTAAGCACACTTGAGCTTGAGTAGTATTGGGATGGGTGACCTCCTAGGAAAGTTGAGTGCTTCACCTCTGTGAGCATCACCTAGATGCAATGAGTGCTAAGTGGACCATTCACTATCATGAGAGATGGATTCTTGTGAACCACTACTCATGAAACATGGGTCAATGAGTTTGACTAGTAAAACTACATGGTTGAATCCTGATAGAAATATCATAATTTGACACACTGTGGAAAATACCTCCTACTTATCAATTGATGAGATAAAGCAACTCTATAATGAATGGTTCATAAGGGACAACACTTGGTGAAGGTTTTGCAAATGGGGTTGCAAGATAAGTGAGCTTAATCTTGGAGAAAACTCTATGGTTAAGCACACTTGAGCTGGAGTAGTATTGGGATGGGTGACCTCACGAAATGGCCCAATGCTTCACCTCTGTGAGCATCACCTAGATACAATGAGTGCTAAGTGGACCATTCACTATCATGAGAGACGGGTTCTTGTGAACCACTACTCATGAACACATGGGTCAATGAGTTTGACTCATAAAACTACACGGTTGAATCTTGATAGGAATATCATAATCTGAAATGCTGTGGAAAATACATCCTACTTATCAATTGATGAGCTAAAAGGGATCAATAATGAAAGGTTCATAAGGCGCAACACTTGTTGAAGGTTTGCAAATGGGGTTGCAAGCTAAGTGGGCTTAATCTTGGAGAAAAATTTGTGGTTAAGCACTCTTGAGTTGGAGTAGTACTGGGATGGGTGACCTCATGAAATGGCCCAACGCTTCACCTCTATGAGCATCACCTAGATGCAATGAGTGCTAAGTGGACCATTCACTATCATGATAGATGGGTTCTTTTGAACCACTACTCATGAAACATGGGTCAATGATTTTGACTAGTAAAACTACATGGTTGAATCCTGATAGCAATATCATAATTTGACATGCTTTGGAAAATACCTCCTACTTATCAATTGATGAGCTAAAGGGGCTCTATAATGAATGGTTCATAAGGCACAACAATTGTTGAAGGTTTTGCAAATGGGGTTGCAAGCTAAGCGAGCTTAATCTTGGAGAAAACTTCATGGTTAAGTGCACTTGAGGTAGAGTAGTACTAGTATGGGTGACCTCCTGGGAAGGCCCAATCCTTCACCTTTGTGAGCATCACCTAGATGCAATGAGTGCTAAGTGGACCATTCACTATCATGGGTCAATGATTTTGACTCGTAAAACTATACGGTTGAATCCTGATAGCAATATCATAATGAAAATACTTTTTAAACCTTAGCATATAAGTATTTATATTTTATGGTTTTCAATTTATTAACAATATATAGGCCTCTTAGAAATGGTTAATATGACCCTGTAATACTTTGTAATATTTTTTAATAACATATTTACTAGATATATCCTTTTCAAGTGTAGTAAGATAATTTTTATTTTCCTTTAATTTGATTAAGTGGGGACTAGCTCTTGTGTATCTAATAATTTCATATTGTGCAATTTTAAAGTAAGGGTTAGAATTCTTACATCACCTAAATTTTCATCCCTTATTTAAAATAGCCAAAAAATTGAATTCACTTATCTCATTACAAACCTTTGGAAAAGCCTCTTTAAAGAGAGCTTAATCTATGTTGCTACCCGTGTCACCAAAAAGTGTAGTCTTTGGCACTTTTTCACTCATTTTGGCCTTGTTTTACCTTGATTTAGTCTTGAACGCTTGCAATTCAACAACAATCTAACGGTGTTTTACTAAGGTGTTGTGAACTGTTGTTACACATTTCCTCACTTTTCTAAGACCCTCTCAACATAATTCACCTAAACAACCTCTCTTTACCCCTTTCTAAGCCTTGTGACAAAGTGTTGTAAAGTGTTGTGATGCATTTTCACACTTTCCTAGGTTTGTCACCCCTAATTAACCCTTTTCTTATGCTAATTTGTCCCCTTAATGTACTTTTAGTCCTGAATTAGGTGTGTTTTGGGAGGGAAAGCTGATTAAATTCATTAAACATTATTTAATTCTCGACCACCACTTGAATTTTCCCAAGTGGACTAGGTCGCCACTTTGGGTAGCCTAGTCCTTTTAGGCATAAAATTCAAAATTAAAACAATTTCTTAACGAGAATATACCTCCAAAACCCTAGTGTTGGCCTATCATGTTGTATTTTGGGAAAATTAGGGTTTATCTTGTATAAATAATGGTTTTCCCCCTCATTATGCACCTAACAAGTCTCTTTTTTCACCTTCACTCGATCTTCACAAGCACTCTTGCACTCAAGCTTCCCAAGCAAGCAATCAAACACAAGGCATCTGAAGCAATATCCATTGGAGCTGATTCTTGCATGTTGTAGACATCTTCAACAAAGGATTTGGTAAGTGTTTGTATTTTCTTTGTCATTCAATCATCCTTTCCTTTCCATGTTTCTCATTTGGAGTTGATTATCATGAAAGGGGTTTGATTAAGGCAAACCCTTAATATCTAACCCTAATCCTTGTCTCCTCTTTGCATGTATGTTTGTAGGTGTTTATATGTAGGTTTTTAAAAAGGAAAGGTGCTATGAAGGTGTTCTCAACTCATAAACATCACTCAAGTCAATAAAGCCCTAGTTGAAGCTTGGAGACCTATTTCAGCCTATTTTCTGTAGAATTTGAACTAGACACCTGTTGGGATCCGGAGTGTAGACCGAAAGCTCCAATCTCCACTTTCAGGTTCTTAGAAACTTAGAAGAGGACTAGGTTGCCAATAATGGTGACCTAGTCCCTCTGAGCCTATGTTTTGGGGATTTCACATTTTTGGATACCCTTTTGGTAGAAACCCACTCCGACAGATTTTCTCGACAGGAGGACTAGGTCACCCAACTTGGCGTAAGTGTCCCTCTACTGATTTCAGACAATTTCCAAAGAATTCTAGGGCCTCTCATTTCCAGGTGCACAAGTCCTAAACTTTCCATTTAGTTTTTGTATTGCATACATTTAGGTCATTTTAGAATAGTTTGCGTTAGTTTACATTTACTTTATTTTACATTTACTTTATTTATATTTCATACATTAGATTACAATCATTTCATTTTCAGTTTTTAGCCACACTACACACACACATCACAACCTTAATAATTTCAACCCTTAACTCTTTGAATGAACCTACCCAAAAACCATATCATTAAGTGGAAAGAGTGCCATTCCTAAAACCAGGCGCTCCTAGGTGAAAAACCCTAGGGGCCTAGTAAAGGGAATCCTCTTTCCCTCTATTGCATATATTTTTGGTGGTTCATTTTGGTGAACCTGACTATCCAACACTTGTTAACTTTCTGATTTTGCATGTAATCTTAGGAAAAAGCTTGCATTGCATTAGGCTTTTGCATTGTTTGCATCCTAGGGTTCATAAAATATTGGATTAGTGAAAATTCATGTTAACTT
Source organism: Sequoiadendron giganteum (assembly GCA_007115665.2). Taxonomy (NCBI): domain Eukaryota; kingdom Viridiplantae; phylum Streptophyta; class Pinopsida; order Cupressales; family Cupressaceae; genus Sequoiadendron; species Sequoiadendron giganteum. The sequence goes on from VCHN02000014.1 coordinate 126,566,804, forward strand.
TCATTTTTACATATATAATTTCATTAAAAATCTCTAAAAATTTGCATTGGTATCTTAGGATTGCATCATACAACTTGAGACATATCCAAACCACTCAGTAAACTCAAAAAAATTGCAAAAGACCCCTACCGAGAATAATTCGCCATTCTGGGTGACCTAGTCCCAGTTCACGTTTTTCATTGCCTATTACAGCATCATAAACCTTATTTTTGTGCTTTCCTAGGCTCCTAGTACCATATACTATAAGTCTAGAAAGTTATGAGAACATAGGTTTTATATTTCTAACTCACAATCATCAATTTAGGGTAGTCATTCTTAATATACCTTCATCTTTAGATCTGCAAAATGCTTACATTTCTGAAATTGTTCTTAGCATTGATAAAAGTACTTTTTACTTTTACTTATACAATGTTTGCATTCATAAAACTATGCAAAAGTTTTCTAAAAGTACTTTTCCTTCTTTCATATGCATTGTTTACATTCTTCAAACTTAGCATACGTTGGATAAAAATGTTATGTATATTTGTATCCACATTGTTCATATTGCTAAAAAATTGCATAAAATGGTTACATATATTTGTCATTTTTGTTCAAACAATGCTAGTATCATACAAATCTAGATATACTAATAAACCTTCCCTACCCTCCCCCTATGAGAGAATTTTAGTGATAGAGAATACAACCTTAGACGTTCCAAACAATCATATTAGTTCTTCCCCTAATCTCTCTCCTCTCGGTGATGCAGAGATTTTGGTGTCAGAAGAACCAATTCATGAGAGTTCTGAGAACCCTAGTTGTTTCTCTCCTCTTACCTCTCTTAACAAACAACACAACACCAACATAAGGAATCATGACAATAACCTTTGTCCTTCTCCTAATATCTTTCCTAGTTACGAAGAAGATACTTTGTCATTAGAAGATACAATCGATGAAAGTCATGAGTGTCGTAGTTGTCCCCATTCTCCTAGGGAACCCCTTATTAAGCAAGACAATTCCACCATTGATCATTACCCTCCTTGTGATGAAGTTCTTTTAAAAGAACCAACCTTTGAATGTGAAGAACATTTGATTTGTATTTCTCCTGAAAACTCTCCTCCTAAGGAGACTATCATGGTGCAAGATTGTGTGAACCTTGACACCTATTCTTCCAACACTAACCCTTCTCTAGGAGAAGATAATCAAGTGACATCCAACTCCCCCAATCCTTTCACTCCTATATCGAAACTTATCCAAGTTGATGCTAATCCTTCACCTACAACAAAAATATTTTGTGATCATTGGGGGTTGTTAGATTCTACACCTCCTTTCAATAACATTTCCAAAATCTCACCCTCTGGGTCCAAAGAGTCATCTACAAACAATTCATTTTCAGATACTAGTTCTAGTAACGATTAGGGTCTTACGCATCCCTTTATAGGAAAGTGTGCAACCTCATGACCTCCACAAAAACCACCCTATGTTTTCTATACTCAACTTGGTCCTACCTCAACAACACTACCCCATGGTGGTGATGGGGGCTATATAATTCACATCCCTCATGAAGGAGCAACACATAATAGTCAAAGGATTTGTGTTCTTATACAACAACGAATCCTTCTCCGAAGCACCCAAACCCTTCATATAAATTGGAAGATCGTTATGGTATCGACTACCATCTCCCTCCTACACATGGATGCAATGAACACATGACACCAACTAACATATCATCCTCTTTCAAGAAAGATTTAGAGTTACCTCCCTCCTCGCCCTTTCCTTCTCACAATAAACTTCAGCCATCTCAAGGAGCTTGGTGCTCTCCCTTCTGTGGGGGAATCTAATTCCTTTCACTAATGCATACCCTTATCCCCTTTGGCTCACCTTTTCCTTGCACTAAGTGGGGGCATGAGGTTCTTTAGCCTTGTCCTTGTATGTCACTTTTCGTTGCCTCTTTTGACTAGGCACTAACTTCTCATGAACAAATAAGAGAAAGCTTTGGATGTGGACGAAATGTCTTAAGTTGGCTCACACGTGACATACGTATCACATTTTTCATTTCTCTACTTTAAAGAAATTTCTCACAAAGTGGTGTGTAGCAATTCCTTTAAAGTGGGGGCATACATTGGCATCATTTCCCTCTTGCATTTTCCTTAGTTCCTAGTGCAGCCTTGGTACTTCATACAATGAGTTTCTCACTTGGTGGATGACATCGCATGTAATGTCTTCCATGAAAGTGACCTATCTGAGCATAGTACATTCCTCTTAGTGGCCTGATGCGATGCACTGCATCCCCTAAGTTGTGAATCTTCTATCCTTTGATTGGTCCTCTCTTGGAGACATTAGACACAATGTTCCTTAAGTAAAAGACCTTGCATGAATGAAACTAGACTCCTTCGAACATCCCTTTTTCATTTTAGCTTTTTACCTTTTTGTATTTTACACCTTTTTCATTCATGCATACATGGCCACCTTGTATAACACAACTTGCATGCTTGTGGTGCCATCTTGCCCTTGTTCATGAGTTTTAAGCATCCAAGGCGTTGCTTGTCTCATGAACCATACCCTTGTCTTTTGTGGCGCCTTATCAAAGTTGTTAGGGAGTACAACTTTGGTATGGTTGAGCGGGAAGCCCAACTAGTGGCACAAATTTCCCCATAGCCACCTTTGTGTGTGTGAGCAGATACCAACCAAGTGTATGGGTATGTGCAGGATCATGATGGGCCAAAAAGTGGCGATATCTAAGTGATATGATGGCCTATGTGGGTAACGACTCTTTTTTTACCCACAATTGATGAAATGAAAAGGGTTTTTAAAGGAGATTGTTAGCTTTCCACCAATATAAATTATTCTTTACTTTGAATTTAATAAATAATTATTATTCATTTTCTATTTGAATTAAAACTAAAGTCCTGATTAATAGGCTGATTGAAAAAAATCTATAGATTTCAAATGGTATCACATTTTTTGAATCTAAAACATGTGTCACATTCTATGTTTCACATACTATAGGATTAAAAAAATAATAATTAAATTTTATGAAGTTTTGACCAAGTTAAGGTGGTCAGACATACGAGTTTTTATAATTTTTAAAAGTTGTAATAAAAAAATTATAATTAATTATTTACTTGGAAAATAAAAATAAAAAAATGCATCACATCGGGACATGAGTCCCCTACTTATATCTAAAATATAATAAAAAATAATTATCATTTTATTGTGGTTAGGGTGGTCAGACAGACACCTACTTCTTATTTTTTCCCTAAAATTGAAATACTACTGCATTGAAATTTCAAATTTTCACCAAATAGATTTTTCTTTTTTAAAAATAAACCTAGTAGTTTAGGAAATACATTCAATTTTCTATAGATTCTATTCTTAAAATATTTTTGAAATAATATAGATAACTTATTCAAATTCTTACGTCAAGTTGCCTAACTCTGATTTTCTGAATTGTATTGCCACTTAAGGGCCTATTTTTTCCATGATGATCCTGCACATACCCGTATGTGTCTCTCACCTTTTTGACATTCACACCCGGCAGAAAAATGAAAGCCTCGCCATCCCAGAGTGAGTACCCTCTTCCTTTATGGAAAAACAACCTAGATTTGATCCACAACTAGCTAGACAAACGGTTGAAGCTTGATCCAAATTTCCCATCTCTCTCTTCACCTTTTCACATCACTCCTTATGTGATCTTTTCTACTTATGTTTTCTCTTCCATGGGATATTGATCCTAGGGGCTTGATCATCCCTCATGATTGATGTCATCTCATCTTACTAGCATGAATACATTGGATCCCGCTCAACTTGCATGACTCAAAGTTACTTTAGTAGCATGAATACATTGGATCCCGCTCAACTTGCATGACTCAAAGTTACTTTAGTGTGAGTTTGAAGCAAGTTCATCCTCTCACTAAAGTGGGGGCTAAATGTGTCATGAAAATGTGTAGTCTTTGACACTTTTTCACTCATTTTGGCCTTGTTTTACCTTGATTCAATCTTGAATGCTTGCAATTCAACAACAATATAATGATGTTTTACTAAGGTGTTGTGAAGTTTTGTAACACATTTCCTCACTTTTCTAAGACCCTTTCAACATAATTCACTTAAACAACCTCTCTTTACCCCTTTCCAAGCCTTGTGAAAAAGTGTTGTAAAGTGTTGTGATGCATTTTCACACTTTCCTAGGTTTGTCACCCCCAATTTAACCCTTTTCTTTTGCTAATTTGTCCCCTTAATGTAATTTTAGTCTCGAATTAAGTTTGTTTCAGGAGGCAAAGCTAATTAACTTCATTAAACATTATTTAATTCCCGACCATCACTTGAATTTTCCCAAGTGGACTAGTTCACCACTTTGGGTGACCTAGTCCTTTTTGGCATAAAATTCAAAATTAAAACAATTTCTTAACGGGAATTTGCCTCCAGAACCCTACTGTTGGTCTATCATGTTGCATTTTGGGAAAATTAGGATTTATTTTGTATAAATAATGGTTTTTCCCCTCATTTTTCACCTTCACTCGATCTTCACAAGCACTCTTGCACTCAAGCTTTCCAAGCAAGCAATCAAGCACAAGGCATCTCAAGAAATCTCCATTGGAGTTGATTCTTGCATGTTGCTAACATCTTCAACAAAGGATTTAGTAAGGTTTTGTATTTTCTTTGTCATTCAATCATCCTTTCCTTTCCTTGTTTCTCATTTGGATTTGATTATCATCAAGGGGTTTGACTAAGGCAAACCCCTAATCTCTAACCCTAATCCATGCCTTCTCTTTGCATGTATGTTTGTAGGTGTTTATGTGTAGGTTTTTCAAGAAGAAAGGTGCTAAGAAGATGTTCTCAACTCATGAAGATCACTCAAGTCAACAAAGACCTAGTTGAAGCTTGGAGACCTCTTTCAGCCTATTTTATCTAGAATTTGAACTAGAGACCTGTTGGGATCCGAAGTGTAGACCGAAGGCTCCAATCTTGACTTTCAGGTTCTTAGAAACTTAGAAGAGGAACTAGTCCCTTTGAGCCTATGTTTCGGGGATTTTCACATTTCTGGATACCCTTTTGGCAGAAACCCACTTTGAAAGATTTTCCCGATAGGAGGACTAGGTCACCCAACTTGGCGTAAGTGTCCCTTTGCTGATTTCAGATAATTTCTAGAGCATTCTGGGGCCTCTCATCTACAACATCTCATTTCTAGGTGCTCTAGTCCTCAATTTTCCATTTATTTTCTATATTGCATACATTTCTAGGTCATTTTAGAATAGTTTGCACTAGTTTACATTTACTTTATTTACATTTCATACATTAGATTACAATTATTTCACTTTCAGTTTTCAGCCACACTACACACACACATCACAACCTTAATCATCTCAACCCTTAACTCTTTGAATGAACCTACCCAAAAACCATATCATTAAGCAAAAAGAGTGTTATTCCTAAAACAGGAGATCCTAGGTGAAAAACCCTAGGGGCCTAGTAAGGGGAATCCTCTTTCCCTCTTTGTATATGTTTTTGGTGGTTCCTTACCATCTTATCTCTTGTATTCCAATTTTCTTTCTTTTTTCAAGGGTTTGGGGGTCTTTTCTTGATGACAATAACAAGTTCATAGCAACTTTGAAGTGTTAAACTAATATACATATCAAACACCCAATCATAATACTTTTTACTATTTTATTTTACTTCAACAAAGAAATACTAATATAATCCATTATGTAGCATTTTTTCAACAAACTATATTGTTAGTCATATTTGTAATCTATTTTTTATTGTTTGAGATCCATTTATGATTCTCTTCAAATGCTTATAAAATATTTTAGGCCCTTTCAAAATCCCACCTTTACCATCTAATTAAGGAAATAAAAGCTATTTCAATGAATTCCCTCTTTATAATATGAGAATAAACAATTTACTTAAAAATAACCATCAAATTATTGAGGTTTTTTTTGTTTCATCCAATTGCTCCAAGGACATCTTTTAGAATTAAAAAAATCCTCACCAATTTCTTATGTAGATATTATCATCTTTGTTGTAATGTAACTCTTCTTCTTTTCCCTACATAGCAATTCCACTTTCCTCTTTGACTATAACCAATCAAATGCTATATAACCAATCAAGTGCTATAAAAATTCATCACATGTTCATAAAAATAATGGGCCCACTTAGAAAGGCATAAATATGATTTAATTCAAAAATCATTAGAATCTTCACATGACATGCTTTTGAATATATTTTTGAATCAATTTTTTTGAAATTAATGTGAATGCTATGTTTTTAAAAAACCTAGAAATGAAAAGATTGTATGATGAAAGACTTTCACACCTTTTCATGTGTTAAGATTTTTTCTTGGGATAATTCAACATGGTGATAATTCTTGTTCTTATTCTCCTCTTTTATGTTGATTCCCCTACTTATTTAAAATATTTGACTATCTTGTACATCTATTTTTAGCTCTTATTTAGTCCAAGAAGGCCATCCCCTCCACACACTTCAACTATAATAGCCCATATAACTATCAACCTAAAAGTTCAAATAATTACACAACCTAAGATTTGTATTGGTTATAATATCATATTGAAGAAAATGGACAATATATATGAAACACAAATATAAAATTATGATAAGTATAAGATCAAAATTTTATCATAACAATAACCTTGAATTGGGGAATCTGTTGAGGAATCTGCACAGAGCTCTTTTATTAAGAAATACTTTGCAGATCTTGTAAGGATAGCATGCTTGGGTATAATCTCTAGATATGAATGGCAAGTACCTTGTTATCATAGCTAGCTAGATATGTTTTTTCCGAACTACTATCTAATGTTTATATAACAAGATTTATCTTGTGTGGATAGTGCAATTGGTACAAAGCAGGCATTATATAAATATGAGCTTAGGAATTTTGGCAGTTTTTTTATTGTTTGAGAGTATTCATTCGTGTTATCCCTGCAAGACTATCTTATCAATTTGGTCAGCTTGCAATTTGGCTGACTAGCTTGTTCAGTTTGAGAAAGTTTTGCTACCATTATGTTCCTGACATAAACAAAACAGTGCCTTCTCATGATTTTGTATCCAAACAAAAGCAACTGTTGCAAGAAGAAAGTTCGGAAAACGGTCCATAAAGGTTAAGAAACATTTCTTCTTTATTTTAATTGGCTGGTTACCTGAATTGTTATTTTTCAACAAAAGGTTAATTTTGTCTAAGTTGTAAAGGGTTTTGGGCTTCTCATCAAAATTGGTCTAGAAATAGTGTCTTTTTCTTATGTAATGGGTTTTTTGTAATGGGGTTATAGTGTAATGGGTCCTCCATGTAATGGGTGTTGTCCAGGCATATTTTGTATGAGGAAAATGTAATTGGGAAATCCATGAAATCTGGTTGATGTTGTAATGAGTCAGTCTGTCAATTCAAGTCTATGTAATCTAGTCGATCTTGTAAAGAGTCAGTCTATTACTCAAGCTATAACTAGGGGTTTTCTTCCTGGTTATTTCCCACTAGTATGCTCACCTAAACCAGGGTTTTTGCAAAAATAATATTTACTATTAATATAATTACAGTGGTCCACCACTTTTACCTAAAAAAAATAAAAATAAAAATAATTAAATTATATAATTATAGATCAAATTTGATATATACTTGCTTGTAAAAGAGAATATTGATTATTATAATTATAGAACTCATATAAATCTCAGACAAATGTAAAATAATGTATAAAATACTTTAGAGAAGAAAAATAAAATAGACAAGAAAAAAAAAGTATGACATACTAAAATGTTCCAATTCCTTATGAACACTATAAATGAGAAGTTCTAATTTTAATTTAATATGTTAGAGACAATATTTTAAATGGAACCCAAAGGTAAAAATATGTAATGATATATAGCAAAGTTTTATCCTACTATTACAAGAGATTTTAGATAACGTGCAAAAGGGACACATGTAAAGAGAACTTGTCGATTCTTATGAATTATAAGCCATGCACATGTGAGATTTGAGAAAGGTGTTTCTTAATTTAGAGTAAATGGTTATAAATAGACCTTATTATTGAGTTCGAATGAATCAATGAAAAATGTGATGAATGTGTTTATGTAAGATTTTTTTAATATATTATTTTTAAATTACATTAACATTTTTAGAATGAGTGATTTATATGAGAAATTAAATTTAATAAATCAAGAGATCATAGAAAAAAAAAGTGTAATAATAAATATATAAATAAAATAAATTTTCATTTAATATTATATATAAAATGTATTTCTAAGAAAATCATAACAAGACATTTCATTTCTAAAATGATGTAGATTAATTAATCAAATTCTAATTAAACTAGCTATAAAATGACACAATGATAATATTCACAATTATTAACTTTTTAAATCACAATTTTTTTTTATCAAATATAAAAACATAGTGGTGATTTTTATTTTATTTTTAAGAAAAAATATTTTTAGAAGGATAAAGGATGTCATCTTTTTTATTAAATAAAATAAAATTTGTGGTTCTTTTAATATAGTGAAAGGCAAAGGGAAAACATACTTCCTAAATTTAGATTAATGAATTAAATGAATTAATTAAGTGTTTATTTTAATTTATATTAAATTGTAGTTGTTTGAGTGGTATGTATTATATTAGGTAATATTATATAGAAAGCATAATTATAGTATAATAAATAAAAAATAAAGAGATTGTTTAATTACATAATATGTTGGTGTTTTATTTTTCCAGCTAAGGTGTGAAACTCTCTAAGAGGTAGCCAACCTCTATGTTTAAGAATTTTCAAAGTTAGTGGCCAACTGACAAGATTTAGTCAAAGACTGAAATCTCCTACACTTTTGGCTTTGTAGGACCAAGGTGGGTCAACCTACACAATGTCTAAAACTTAATTCAACCATACACATTGACATTGCTTTTTATAGAAGATAATTCCCAATTTAATTAAACCACAGAGAGTGCTGACAACTTCAAACCTGGCTAAACTCTCAGTAGATCAATACTCATTCAGGAATTGAGAGGCATAACACAACATTAAATCTTAATCGAACTACGGGTATTTAAAATTATTTTTCATTTAAATTTGTTTATGAGATGCATAAAAATGAATAATAGATCAATGCCAATTCTGTGTCATGGAGTCAAATAGATAACATGAATTCATCAGCAAACAGACTTCAACCAGTGGATTTAAATTGCTATTGCTTTGTATCAACTATTAGTGTCTTGCACCAACAATCCCTCTCTTATTGTCAATCAAATTCTCATTATCAAATCCCATCTACACACCTGAAATCACAATCACCTGCTCAAAGCATTTTAACCATTTCTTTGAAACAGAACAATGAACAGACAAAACAATCTCATGAAATTTGAGATGATAAACTCAAAGATACTTTGTATTATTGAATTCATATGACTAAATGTGTACAAGTATGGAGACAATCTGAAGATATTCATAAATGTGCAAACACCTACATGATTTTATTTGCATAAACTGGTTGTATTTGCTCATGAAATCAAAAAATTACAACTTATAGACTCAAGAAATAACTCAGAATTTATAATTCTCTATCTACCCAGCCCCATACCAAGTTTCAGAACCCATTCTCATAATCCTTTACAATGAGAGAAGAAGAGAAGATATAGAAGAATGGAAGAAACAAAAGAAGCCCTAAAATGCATCCACAGTTGACAACTGACAGCTTCATCCTCCGTTGAACAACAATAAGAAGCTGAAAATATCTAGAACAAATTCTCTCTTCTCTCATCCAATAGAATCCTCTGCCTCCAATTATGCCTTTGAAAACTGTTGTTCAGTAACTGAAAGCATGCCCATGTGGAGAATCACCAAATTCACCCAGTTGGAAAATATCCTCTATTCATGAAAACTCCCATGGAAGTTTCACATTTTTGTTCATTTTATTTGTAGCACATTATATTTTGTCTCCAGATATTAAATTTTTACAAATTTAATATTTAGGCTATGACTTTATTGTTATAAACTCCACTTTATTTGATGCAGCCACACATTGCATTTATTCCCAACAAAGAAGAGTCCTAATGAACATTTTATTCACTTTCTCAAATTATCCCCTGTATTTTCACGTGCACCTTACATACTAAAGGCATTTCGATATTCCACTTTACAAATGAAAATTTTCAACTTCATAGTTGAAACATTTTACTCTCCACCAGGCAATATTTTAGAGTTCATGATAAACTCACTTTTCCTTTGTTTACTCCAACCATTAAAATAATTTTAACTTCATAAAATTTAATGAAGACCTTCTTTAAATTTGTCACATTTTATCTTATACTGATGTGTAAAATATTCACCCCACACACAAAAACTATTATTTTTAATGTGAACTCCTTCAAAATTTCTATAGGGCAACTTATCCTTTTTACCTGTTGGGCCCATCAAGTTTTAACCCATACCTCTTTACTGCATCTTAAACTTCATTCCCAACCTAATGCAATTTGGACTTTTTATTAAAATAAAAGAAAGGCTTTTATTTTAATTAGAAATCATAGGTGTAGCATTATATTTTTAAAAATTGCCTCTTTTAAAATCAAACGAGGGCCCTCAAAGCATTGACCCCCTTTCAAAACTTTTCAACCATGCATTTCAACCTTCACGTGGGTTTGCCACTACCACTTGGCACAAATTCACTCACCTCACACATCTTCTGCAAATGCCATTTCTTTCCTGCGGGGTCAGTGAGATTTTGCCATGTGGGCTTGTCTCCTACCTATCCGTTGATTTGCATTTGTTTCCCTAATCCTCCCTTTCATTTCAACAACCCTCATCTACATATGTGGCTGCCATTGCTCCTCCCTCATTGCTTCAATGGATCTCATTCTATACTAAGAAAAGTGGCGAGCTTTGGTTTTACACCTACTAGTAGCATTCACACTTTCGCAAACAACCATGAGTCCCCTCATCTAGAGTTTTTAACCATGCTCTAGGTTGCAAAAGGTAGAACAGTTTGAGAGTCAATGTGGAGCTCACGTGCGAAGCCCAAGCAGCTTTCCAGGTGCACTATCTTGCAATATTACAAGGGCATCGAGCTCGATCATGATTTTTGATGAAAGGTGCAACAATAATCGAGGCCTCTGAACCAATTGCTTTGGCATATGGAACACTGTATTATGTGAGACCACTGAGCTACAATCATTTCATGACCAGGAAGTGACCCAAAGAGCTTGGAATTTGGTTGGAAGGGCTCAGACACTCTCCATTTGATGGTGCTGACACATAACCTCAATTCTCTCTTACTACACGCACCTTGTCTAAGCTTCAAAATGGATTTTCCCAGAACAATTCCGCTACATCCCTTCGTTTTCAATTTCCAACATAGAATTTCCTCAAACAATTTTGATAAATTTTCAATGCATGTGCAAGCTGCCATGGGAGTGGAACTTTCCTTCACCCAGGTGTGGGATGGATAGATGGCAGTGTAAATGCCAATTGCATTTACTTAAGAATTTCTAAAGAATTTTCAACAAACCAATTTGTGCGTGACCCTTCAGCCTTTGATGGTGCCCCCTAGAATTAATTAATTCAACTATATTTTAACACATTCCAATTCTATTTCACTTAGTTAGAGCAGTATATCATGAGCCTTTATGAGAGGGATCCTCTTCGCATATCCATTGTCCAACAAAGGTACCACTTAAAAAATATTCATTTTGAACATACAACCCTTGCTGTTAGGAAAATTCAAACAATGACAACCTTCCTCCACTTTCATTAGAAACATAACATAATTTTTACCCTGTTATCTTTCTTAGCTGTGAGGTTGAAATGATGGATTTTGAGAATACCGGAGATAACATTGCTGGTCAATACCCAAGATTTGATTAATATTGCCCACTTTAGCTTTCATGCATTTCCAATGCTTTCTTGATCTTGCAAACTGGTCTCTCCATACAAATTGATTGTATCAAAGTTTGTGATTTTTCAAACAACCAAGCAAGACTGACAGGTATTGTGACTTTATTTCATGACGATTTAAGTGAAACATTATCTTCATTATTTATGCTTTAGATCAAAAGTATTATACTTTGATTCAAACTTCTCAATGGTAGCATGCTTGAAGGCATTCACAAATCATTTGCAATTTCAAACTATAGGGGTATCAGTTAACAAGCACTGATGTAAACAACTGATAACAATTTCTACCTTTCCAATTCACCACCATTTACTGCTCTCACAACCCTGATTGGAAAGTTTCATTCAAAGAACATCACAACTGTGCAAAGCATGTCTGGTCCCATATGGGCCCAGCTAAAAAAAAGTTCGTTTACAAACAACTTTTACCCTCAAATTATTTGATATTGCCTTTTGAATGCATCAAAGATGAAAAGATGAAATGGGGTTGCATTAAAATCTACTTTTAAGCACATTTTCAAAATGATGAAAACATGTCAAGTTAGCTCTAGAATCGACCTGGGAAACCAATCAAACAACCTCTCGGAACAATGAAAACCTGCAAGCATGTAGACATTTGACACGAGAATGCAGTGCAGAAAATGGATCAGAGAAAAATATTATGAGGTGAAATATATTCGCTATCAAAAGTGTTCAGTTGAACTTTTTGCAACAACATATGTTCTGAACCAATTAAAACTGGCCCAATTGCTAATTTGAAAAATTAGCAAATCAACTCCTGGGAGGCCGCCACTGGAAACTTAAGCACATTTAGGTACCCTAAACATGTGTGTGAAAGGAATTTTCTTGAACCATTATCCATAAAAAGATACTAAAGCTCAAAGTTGACCTCTCAGAAAGGTTTCTGAAAAATGTAGGAGTAGAATAAGAGAAATTGCATTTGGTTTTGATCTATTAAAAATAGAAAATCACCTCATGAGGCTTTGAAAACTGACATGTGATCTCATCTTGGTATAGAGAATATAAAAAACCATTCATTTTGACATGAAAGTCAACCAATTGCAAAATGCAAGCTCAAACAGGAGGCTACTTTGCAAAACTGAGTTTGCAAACAACAAAACGATTTCAAAACCCTTTAGCTTCGCTTTTCAAAAATCTAACAAAACTCATCGTGGGAAGATGAAAACTGAAATGCATATTCACATATGTCAATCGAATATGTCTGGAAATGGGTTTTGAAGAAAAAAGAATAGGGTTCAAATTACAAGCCTCCAAAGTGGGTCATTTAAGAAGATTCATCAGGTGCACTTCTAAAAGTGCATAGGAATTTTTTTGAAATGGGCATATGAAATTTGCAAAATTTGAGAGTACCATCAGTGGCTCTAACTGGGGATGTATGCCCCCTGTGGGTATAGCAAGATTCTAGATCTCTGAGGAGTAGACCAAATTCTAAGTCTGTTAGGTGCTGTCGAATTGCTCCTTTATTCTTTATTTTTCAACTTCACTTGGTGACCCTAGCTCACGAAATGAAAAAATGGGAATCAATATTTACCTCTATCAAACACAATTTTGTAAAAAGAGTTGATCTCCCTCAATTCATGCTTGCCTATGTCAAACCATAACAACATAGGTGATTGCACTTCTTCAAACACAAGTATCAGGCTGCCTTTGTGCAAGTGAAAACTTGCTCTTTGTTTGGCTTTTTTATCAAGTGGTGACCAAATCAAATAGGCCACCTCATTGCCATTTTCTCCATTCTTTGATTTTGTGTCAAGTAGAAACATTTGAAAATGATGATCAAGACCATATGAAAGCATAGTCTGATCATAACCATCTGCTTGATTAAACATGTTGGTACCTTCTAACAGGCCATCATGTACAACATCAACAACATGTTCATATTCACTATGCATCTGAAAGTTAGGCACACTTTCAAAATGTTGATTAGCATGTGGAAACAACTTATCACATTCATCATTTAAATCATTCTCAAGTTGAAAATAGATTGCTTTAGTGTTTTGCACATTGCCACATTCTATGAAAACCTCTTCCAGTTGACAAAAGTAGCACTCACATTTTGCCTTCTAGTTGGAACTGTTAAACTCCATCTAATTAATAATTTGTATGTTAGAGGTGAAACCATCACAAGAACTTACCAGAAGATCTTTCTTATCATGAAAATTACCACCAAGTGTATGCAAAGAGATACACTCATTTTTCGGCACACTTTGTAACTATTCTTCATCATGTTGATATCGAGAATCACCAAGGATTTCTTATTTATCTTCATCTTCAATTATATTGTCATCTTCTAAACATAACATATCAACATCTTCAGTATCACAAGCTTGCTCAACAAGCAATTATGGTTCGGAGACATAACCTGATTCTACTTTGAAATCAGCATTAACATCCATATGAAAAGACTCATGTCTAGGCTCATTCAAATCAGCAAACAAATACTTGTCCAAGTCTACATTGAAATCTTCAATACTTGGTTCATTAGATGCACAAACCTCATGGTTATCTACTGCTTCAAGCTCATCAAAAGAGATATTTGAACTTGCATCAGTGTCCATATCTTCATATTCATCAGACAATGTATCATTCACATCATCATCATCATGATCAATTGATTCACAATTTGAAAGAGAATAAAAAACACATGCATCACACCTTGCATCTTGAAGGCTATCATCACTGTCAAAATCAATAGGGGCTACACACAACAACTGAGAGTTGTCCTCATGTGCACATTTCTAATATTATGTGGTCAGTAGATTTAAAATTTGTTCACAACTCAATAGATCATTGTGTTGATCTATTGTTTGAACCACTTCCTTTTTTTGACCTTCATTGGAATTAAATGCACTATCAAATTGTAAATCAAGATAAACCATGATATCATCATCTTGAAAGTCTGAGAACTCAATGGGCTGATCATAAACATGATCTCCCCAATCATAAGAGATTGGACTAGTGACAACCTTGTCAAAAGCATGGTCACAATCTATCATAGAGGATAGATTTCCTATTTCTTCATTCTTACTCACTTCTGGGTTGTCATAACAAAAATCACATCACTTTGCATCCAACATTAGATTGGGTGTCTTCATTAAGCTTGTCACTTTCATTCTCTCGAGGATAAACACCAATGTCTTCTTTATCAAACTGAAAACCATCAATGGTTTCCTCATGGCAGTTTCTTGTGGCTTGTCTTTCAAACTGAAATTCATCACATGCTCTATCACTTGTAGCTGATAAATTGATGTTCTCGAGAGTATTCTCTGAAGTAGCAAATTCCTTTATCTCATCATGAAGACTTGTGTCAAAGCTACACTCAACACTTGTAGGATTGACATAATCAATCGTATCATCATATTGCTGATCACATATCTCTTTTTCAAAGAGTAAATCCAACTCATATTCTTCATCATGTTATTGGCTCAGAAGAATCAGCTGTTGATTTGCAGCTAGGTATATTTCTTCTGTAAGTTGTTCATTAACAACTTCCTCATCATCTGATGATGCATTCTTCTCATCTTTTACCTTCTCAACTATGCACTTGTCTGAAAACATCTAATCATTTGCATTCACACCACTGCTGATTTCATCAGCATGTTTGCCCATAATTGAAGACACATTTTTTTGCACATATTCATTCCTTTGTTTCTCCAAATTATCCAAAATTGTGTAGACCATCTGCATGCTCAGTATTTCAAAATCTTATAACAATGCACCAGATCCTTCTTCGTAAGCTTAAAAATACATATGGATATAGTTTGATGTACTAGGTTTGAAACTCTCTGGGATTAGTGACAAGGCAACAAAAAATCTATGACTGAAATCAACGCTTGACTCTTCATCTTGCTTCTTGATCTGCTTTAACCTCATGACAAGGTCAGATGGCTTTCTTGCAAACTCTTTTCTATAAGCAGCCACTAATTTATCCAAACAAAGAAATGACTTCCGAAGAAAAATTAAATACCAATCTCAAGCTCTTGCTTCTAGGGATCTGATAAAAAATCTCATCCACATATCTTGATCTATGAATGAATGTTTCTCCATGAAGCTGGAAAAACTTTGAACATGTGCATCTCCTTCACATACGATATACCTATCAAATCTAGGCATCTCCTTGTAGACTTGAGCTGACATACTTTCAATTTTGTAATCAACCCATGACAAATCTAATTGAGCATACAATGGGTGTAATGACTTGGAAATTAGATATAGTATGATTGTCTCTTGACTAGGCTTGTTGAAACATCCGGTTCCTTTCATCCATTTCTTTAAGTCCTCTTTCAAATACATCATTCAATTCAGGACTGAACCTAGGATTCTTAACTCTTGGGTTCTTACACTTTGGGGTATTAGATGCTTGAAGATTATTATACTTTTGACACTTCTTGAAAATTTGAATCAAAGTGTTCAATGGTATAGCTACTGGTATAGTGTTCACTAGTATAGCTACTGGTATAGTGTTCACTGGTATAGCTATTTTGTCTCTAGATATTAAAGTCTTACAACTTTAATATTTAGGCTATGAATTTATTGTTATAAACTCCACTTTATTTGTTGCAGCCACACTTTGCATTTATTCCCAATAACGAAGAGTCCTAGTGAACATTTTATTCACTTTCTCAAATTATCCCCTGTATTTTCACGTGCACCTTACATATTTAAGGCGTTTTGGTATTCCACTTTACAAATGAAAATATTCAACTTCATAGTTGAAACATTTTACTCTCCACCAGGAAATATTTTAGAGTTCATGATAAACTCACTTTGCCTCTGTTTACTCCAGCCATTAAAACACTTTTAACTTCATAAACTTTAATAAAGTCCTTCTTTAAATTTGTCACATTTTATCTTATACTAATGTGTAAAATATTCACCCCACACACAAAAAATATTATTTTCAATGGGAACTCCTTCAAAATTTCTATAGGGCAACTTTTCCTTTCACCTGTTGGGCCCATCAAGTTTTACCCCATACCTTTTTACTTCATCTTAAACTTCATTCCCAACATAATGCAATTTGGACTTTTTATTAAAATTAAATAAAGGCTTTTATTTTAATTAGAAATCATAGGTGTAGCATTATATTTTTTTAAATTTCCTCTTTTAAAATCAAATGAGGGCCCTCAAAGCATCGAACCCCTTTCAAAACTTTTCAACCGTGCATTTCAACCTTCACATGGGCCCACCATTGCCACGTGGTGCAAATTCGCTCACCTCACACATCTTCTGAAAATGTCATTTCTTTCTTGCGGGGTTAGTGAGATTTTTCCATGTGGGCTTGTCTCCTACCTATCCATTGATTTTCATTTGTTTCCCTAATCCTCCCTTTCGTTTCAGCAACCCTTGTCTACATATGTGGCTTCCAATTCTCCTCCCTCATTGCTTTGATGGATCTCATTCTATATTGAGAAAAGTGATGAGCTTTGGTTTTACACCTACCAATAGCATTCACACTTGCGCAAACAACCATGAGTCCCCTCACCTGGAGTTTTTAACCATGCTATGGGTTGCAAAAGGAAGAACAGTTTGAGAGTCAATGTGGAGCTCATGTGTGAAGCCCAAGTAGCTTTCTAGGTGCGCTATCTTGCAATATTAGAAGGGCATTGGCCTTGATCAAGATTTTTGATGAAAGGTACAACAATAATCAAGGCTTCCAAACCAATTGCTTTGGCATATGGAACATTGTATTATGTGAGATCGCCAAGCTACAATTATTTCACGACCAGTAAGTGACCCAAAGAGCTTGGAATTTGGTTGGAAGGGCTCAAACACTCTCCATTTGATGGCGCCCACACATAACCTCAATTCTCTCTTGTTGTGTGTGCCTTGTCTAAGCTTCAAAATGGAGTTTCCTCGAACCATTCCGCTACATCCCTTCATTTTTAATTTCCAACATAGAATTTCCTCAAACAATTTTGATAAATTTTCAATGCATGCACAAGCTGCCATGGGAGTGGACCTTTCCTTCCCCTGGGTGTGGGATGGATAGATGGTAGTGTAAATGCCAATTGCATTTACTTAATATTTTCTAAAGCATTTTCAACAAATCAATTTGTGTGTGACCCTTCAGCCTTTAATGGTGCCTCCTAGAATTAATTCATTCAACTATATTTTAACACATTCCACTTCTATTTCACTTAGTCAGAGTAGTATATCACGAGCCTTTATGAGAGGGATCCTCTTTACATATACATTCTCCAATAGAGATACGGCTTCAAAAATATCCATTTTGAACATACAAACCTTGCTATCAGGAAAATTCGAACAATGATAGCCTTCCTCCACTTTCATTAGAAACATAACATAATATTTCCCCTGTTATCTTTCTTAGCTGTGAGGTTGAAATGATGCATTTTGAGAATAACTGAGCTAACATTGTTGGTCAATACCCAAGATTTGATTAATATTGCCCACTTTAGCTTTCATGTATTTCCAATGCTTTCCTGATCTTGCAAATTGGTCTCTCCATGCAAATTGATTGTGTCAAAGTTTGTGATTGTTCAAACAACCAAGCAAGACTGGCTAGTATTGTGACTTTATTTCATGATGATTCAAGTGAAACATTATCTTCATTATTTATGCTTTAGATCAAAATAATTATACTTTGATTCAAACTTCTCAATGGTAGCATGCTTGAAGGCATTCACAAATCATCTGCAACTTCAAACTATAGGGATATCAGTTGACAAGCACTGATGTAAACAATTGATAACAATTTATATTGCCAATTCACCGCCATTTACTGCTCTCACAACCCTGATTGGAAAGTTTCATTCAAAGAACATTGCAACTGTGCAAAGCATGTCAGGTCCCATATGGGCCTAGCTATTTTTTTTTTTTGTTTTCAAACAAATTTTACCCTCAAATGATTTGATACTGCCTTTTGATTGCATCAAACATGAAAAGATGAAATGGGTTTGCATTAAAATATGCTTTTAAGGAGATTTTCAAAATGATGAAAACATGTCAGGTTAGCTCTAGAATCGACTTGGAAAACCAATCAAACAACCTCCCAAAATAATGAAAAATTGCAAAAATGTAGAAATTTGAAACAAGAATGCAGTGCAAGAGATGGATCAGAGAAAAATATTATGACGTGAAAGATATTTGCTGTCAAAGTTATCCAGTTGAACTTTCTGCAACAACAGTTGTTTGAACCAATTAAAACTGACCCAATTGCTAATTTGAAAAATTAGCAAATCAACTCTAGGGAGGTCGCCACTGGAAACATAAGCACATTTAGGTACCCTGAACATGTCTACGAAAGGAATTTTCTTGATCCATCATCCATCAAAAGATAGTAAAGGTTAAAGTTCACCTCTCATAAAGGTTTATGAAAAATGCTAGAGCATAACAGGAGAAATTGCATTTGGTTTTGATCTGTTAAAAATAGCAAATTAGCTCGTGAGGCTCTGAAAAACTGACATGTGAGCTCATCCTAGTATGGGGAATACATAACAACATTCATTTTGACATGACAGTCAACCAATTACAAAATGGAAGTGCAAATAGGAGGCTACTTTGCAAAATTGAGTTTGCAAACAGCAAAACAATGTCAAAACCCTTCAACTTCGCTTTTCAAAACTCTGACAAAACTCATCATGAAAAGATGAAAACTGACATGAATATTCACATATGTCAATTGAATATGTTTGCAAATGGGTTTTGCACAAGAAACAATAGGGTTCAAATTACAAACCTCCAAAGTGGGTCATTTAAGCAGATTCATCAGGTGCACTTCTGAAAGTGCAGAGGCAAAATTTTGAAATTGTCATCTCAAATTTGCCAAATTTGAGAGTGCCATCATAACAAATAAATAATTATTGTCTATTGAAAATGAGATCTATGCATTTCAAAATTTATTGATTTTCTAGACAGTCATGTCTAAGTACCAAAATTAGAATATTTCTCTTTGCACTACGTTAGGTTGAATTCATTGTTTTGGATGAGGTTTTCACTAGAGACCTCACTTTGCATCTACACACTTGATCTATATTGACTTCTAGATTCTAACTTGAATCTATGGTAAACAAACTTCTAGACAATAATATTATTTGCTGCACTATTATATTTCTTTTGTCAAGCTAGAAAATACTTTGATTGACAGCAAGCTTCAAACTTGCCAATAAATTCTATGATGACTATTATGTGATTCATATGTGCTAGAATATGTTATATTCAAATATGTTATATTCATTGCTTATTTTGAGTGTAGATGCAAATGAATATATTCTATGGTATTCTAAAATGATATAATGATCAACATAAACACAAATAATTTTTTTAATACATAACACTATATTGAAAATATTTATACAAAGTCATCTTAGAACCTATTGACCTACTCCTACAACTACATGTACACTTTAATTCTCTAATCCAAAGTTTATAGTAATAAAAAATATTAAGAATTTCATGCTTCACAACTTAAAACATGTCCTTGTGTTAAATTTCAACGTTTTACCATGCATCTCATGATAGTTTTATATCTTAACTGAATCCCAAACTCTTTTAGTGCCTAGTGTAGACATTGAAAAATGTCTTGGTCTGCGAGTGTCATTTTTCTCGATCTTTTTTCCTACGTAATTAAATAATTATCTTTGATCACATTCTTCTATTAATTAAATTATTTTAATTATTTAATTAATTCATCTCTTGACCTTTATTCTTCTATGATCAATTGCGTTGCTGACACCCTTTTCTTCAAAAATTAAATAAATTAGCATTTATTTAATTATTTACCTTTTATCATTCGTCTATAGTTAAATAATTATTTATCTATTCATTAATCTTTCAATTCTTCTATAATTAAATAATTATCAAAATTATTTAATTATCTTTTGTCATTTCTACCCTATTAATTAATCTAAATTAATTATTTAATTCCTCTTTTCTATTTCCTCTTATTTGATTAAATTGGTTGCATAAATCATTTTAATTAAATGTCCATTTTCTCTTTTTTATTCAACAAATAAATAATTTTAATATTTATCTTCCACTTGATCAAAGATTCTCTTTTCATAAAATAAATTATTATTTATTTCATCTATTATCCCTCCACTATCTCATTTTTGAATCTCAAGTATTGATTGCCTCTGGTCTCTTTTTTATCTCAACCATCTATGCCATAGCCGTCTTTAGCCCACTACTCAGTGGTGCATGTATCATCAACCATCAATCTTGGAATCTTTCTAGAAGCTTGATCTCGTCCGTTTGTTCAAATGGTTGTCTGTAAAAGAAGCTTTTCTCCTCCATTTTTTATTTAATAACCATATATCTTCGAATTTTATGCTTATTGTTTGGAGGTACTTGCATACACACACATCAAACTGAGGGCAAACTTGCAAAAGCTGTTTGAGAATAGACAAAAGAGGTGATTCAACTTCAACATGAGAAATGCTTTGGTTTGAATGCTTTTATTTTATTTCTCATATTTGTTTCTTCTCTCTTATTTTTGATTGAAATTTTAGCTTGGATAATGCTATTGTTGTCACTTAATCTTTACTATTCGAATTTTCCTATCTTACACCTTGTGTTGTTTATTGTGGGAAAAAGGTGGTTGTAGAGTAATTTATAGTGACCTTCCATCCCAAAGAGATGAAAATATGCTATGTTTGTCAAAATTCCATGTAGTTTAATGGGCCAATGACGTGGAAGTTTCAACAACTATTTTGGGCGCACCTCTTTTCCAAAGCAAGGTGCCATATTTGGCAAATGTTTCGCCTCAGAAAAGAAAAGGGACAGGAATTTAATCTGTTTGTGTGATGCATTAACGTCGCATTTGGCTTCAGCAGAAGTGGTGCGCCATTGGTGACCTTATGAGCGTTGCTTGGGTCAATTTTCATCTTCACGGTCATAGATTATTTATGGTTTATCTGCGCAGCCATTGGATTTTGAGGCTCCCAGATCAAATTTTTGTGGGTTTTAACAGCGGGCGGGTGCACATTCAGCATGGCTTTTTCCTTATCAACCATGCTGGCCACTGGGCACTTCACTTGCATATGCTTGGACAGAATGGAAGAAGCCATTTACAATGTGATTTTTCTAGCTTTGGTAGCATCATGCATGTACTTGATTATTGTCGACCTTTATGTTCTTGTCAATGACAGGATGAGTTTTGTGGGACGTAGAAAATGCCTGGGGCGGTTATGCTCAGGCATCTTATTGCATAGGTGGCCGTATGCAGAGCTTTTATTCGCTAATTTCTTTACCATTTTCAGAGGGTGAGTTCTATTAGACTTGTGGTTTCTTGTCACGGCCTTTCACTTTGAAACTTGAGCCTAGCGATTTGTTGCCCACCTTTGCCACTTACATGTATGTTGCAGGTTTGGGGTTGACGCCCAATGTCGGATGCTGCGCAGGATTCTCGAGTTTGAGCTTTGCGCTGATAAAATGCAGTTTTTTCACCATTATGGGACTTCTATGTGTGATCCCTTACCTTTAGCTGGCTATAGGTTCCCATTTATTTGCAAGAGAGTCTTCAAGGAGGCGTCCTTTGGCTGCAAATGAAAGGCATGCCTCATAGTGCTGAGCAGTTGAACTTGTACAGGAAATATTTTCTTCTTGCTGGCACATAGCCAATTTTAGGCATCTGCATCAAAGTTCTTTTTCCTTCTTTAGATATGCATTGCACATTTGTGCTGAGTAATGTCCTTGTTGCTGCACGTGAATATAGAATTGATAAGGGGCATTAGGAGATGAGCATAGACGTGGTTTTAGCTAGCTTGCAGGCTTCCAAAATTAGAATTAACGACTTGCATGAACGTGGGGGATTTTCTCCCATGCTCTTTTGTGTTGAGGCTCAATCCAAGATTTCCTCATTTATGCAAACTACTACTATTATCTTCAAGTGTGTGACAACAGAACAACGTTTGAAATTAAGTTTATATGCTGAAAGCACTTGGGTCTAAACCGTTGGAGTTTGATGAAACTTGTACGGCCACATATCTAGGAATGTAATTTTGATTAAGGGTTGGTTAGTTGAGACCTCTCTCGCTGTAAATTTTTTTCTGTGCTAAATTGATAAAAATAATTCTAGAGCAACAACTCTTGTGTGGACATATTAACATATGAATTTCCCTAGCTAGAAAAAAATGGCGCTATTGAGCGGGAAGAGGTGCGGAGGGGGGTTTTTGAACTCCTCCGATGGCGCGGTTGACGGTGATGAAGATTCTGATGATGAAGCAGATGGTTGCTTGCCTCTACTTGCCTCTACGTTTGATGAGGTGGTTGGGACTCTTTCGTGTGCTATGGAGTTGTCCTACGCAGAGGCTCTGGGCTTGTTCTTTGGCATTTGGTCGCGCAGATGTTGCTGCGGGCATGGTAGCCTAGCTTTCGATGGTGATAATGAAGCTTTTGCTCCATTCCCCCCTGCTTTCTTGGCTTGGAGGAGTCGCTTCAGTTTTTTGCGAACTGGGTTGTTTGGTGCACGCAGTCGGTTTGTGTTGGTTGTGCTTGTTGTGTCGGATGGGTCCTTCCCTGGTGTTGTGGCCGAGACTTGTTCTGTTTGTAGTTTTTTTCTAAAACTTGTGTTGGTGCTCATTTTTTCCTATGAGGAGCTTGGCCTTCCTGAGGTTTGGAGGATCTCTTGTTTGTCCTCTGAGAGAGCCTTTGTTTGTTTGGTGGTTCGCTCTGTTGTGGCTCTGTTTAACTTTGTTGGTCCCTCTTCCTGCGTGAGAGCTATGTGTTTGGGTGCTTCTATGCACTAGTCTGGTGTGTATGCTGAGGCGTTGCCTTTCCCTGCCTCTTCAATCTGCGAAGGAACATGTGGGTGGTCTGTTGGACTTGATTCCTCTCCGCTTTTGATGCATTTTGGGGGTATTGCTCCTGTTAAGATCCAAATGGGTTGGGATCTCAATGCTATGGGCCCGGTGGTTCTATTTTTCCTTGTGAATATTTTTGGATGTTGTTACTTGGAGATTTCGATGGCTATCTTGGTGGTTGTGTCTAGGGTTTTTCCCTCAGATGGCTCTGTTGCGCTGTTTCTTTGGCCTTTCATGGATTGGTTGCATGGATCCTACCTTGTTCCTTTGGTAGATATGGGTTCTCTGCTTTAAGTGGTTTCTTTTTACTTCTTTTGTGATTGCAGGGATCTAGCCCTGTTCCCTTGGAGGATATGTGTTTCCTGCTTTGGAGTTGGCCTGGCTTTATTTTCTTTCAGCTCCCATATTTTGCTGAAAGTTGTTCTTACTTGGTGGAACTCTACTCTGTTGTTCTTGAATCTTGTTTCCCCTTTAGTGGGTGGGGTGGTTCATGATGGGTTGCTATTCGTCAGGTTTCCGGCTAATATGCTCTTGCTCGAGGGTTTTTTGGGCTGGGTCCTGATTTCCCCTTTGAAAATCTTTTCTCATACTACCCTAGTGGTTTTAAAGGGTATTGGTGTTGCTTGTCCTTTTTCTCTTACTTTCTCCCTTGTCCACCTCTTGGTGACTTCTATTGAGGTGGAGTCTTCTCCTTTTGAGGTGGAGCTAGTGGATTTGGTTGAAATTAGTGTTCTCATTCTATTGGCCCCCTCTCTGGCTCTCCTATTAAGGTGGAGCTCTCTCCTATCGAGGTGGAGAGTAGTTTTGATGGAAGGGTCTGGTTGTGTTGCAGTAGAGTATTGATTTATTTTACCATTATTTTCTTCCTCAAGAATGTTGGAATGCTTGTTAGTAGTTGCTGCCCTTGGCTCAAAGTTCTTCCTTTCTCCTTTTGTGGTGGAGACTTGATAGTGTTGAGCTCCTCATCCAAATACCATTGGTTGGGACAGCTGGTTTTATCTATCTTTGGCTTCTTCTTTTTTGGAAGTTGTTGGCTTTTTTTGGTTAAAAAGTGGAAAGGTGGAGTGTGCTCCTTTCGAGGTGACAAGGTGGGTATGTTTTGGGGAAAGGGATCTCCTGTTCCCTTTGGTCTATTTTATGTTCGATGCCGGATTCTATCGAGTTGTTGCATGTTTGTTGTAGACTTTAGTTCAACATTTTAAGTGGTTGGATGATGCTAGTTTCTCCCCTACTATAGGGTGGTGCTATCTGGTCTAGTCTCTTGGGTTTAAATTGGGGTTTTCCTTCCCAGCTATGTTTTGGGGTGATTTGGTATTGCTCCAGTTCCTCTTCTTTGTAGTTTTTCTATAATCGGTTCCTTGCTCCAGTCAAAATCTTTGGTTGTTAATGGTCCTACCCTACCTCACTCCTCACGAGTCTTGCTTTTAGAGGTCTCTCATTTTGGGAGCCTCCTCTTTTTTACCTCAATGGCTTCTTTGTAATGGGTATTGGCCCTTCCTGTTTTATCATAATAAAAAAAACTCTTGTAATTCAGACTATGGCATTTATTAGGTTCAAGAGGAGTAGAATAGAAAAATATTATTATTGTAGTTCATTGTGTCTCATAGGAACAATTACATCCTTATTTTATAGGTAGAAGAATAGTTTAGCTGCCATATAGTTATCTAAATTGAAAAATAGTTTATGAAATTTAGAAATGTGTTAATCTTAATGATTAACTCATTAACATTCCCCCTTAATTTGAAGGAATTGTCATGAAACCAAACAATACTTTGAACTATTGAAACCTCTCTCAACCAAGAACTTTAGTGAAAATATTATTTGGTTGATATGAAGCATCTTTTCAAGAAACCTATTATTGTTACAAGCCTTAAATATTTTTGAACTAAGCTTGTTACTTTAGCATGGTTCTATAAGAGAGGGGGGCCAACCACTACAAGGCCCCAGGTCATGAAAGGCCAAGAGTGGAAAGTCTGTCCTAACTTACCTTAGTTTAAATGAAGGTTAGGATGGACGGGATGAGGATGGATAGGATTATGAAGTCCTTCGATCACACTGCAATTCTGAGAACTTAAGGGAGACTAGGTGAGTCACTTTTTAAGGTCAACTCTACGTCTTAGGTAGCTCTTTGTTAGAGGAAAAGAGTTTGGTTCTAGGATGATAGCATGGTGCACTCGCGTCTCATAGGTGCACTGGTGTTCATACGGCCAGAAAACCAAAGAGACGAGGTTAAATCCTTAAGAAAGGACTACTAGCCTAGTCTAGAGGTTTCTTGAACAACATAATGAGATTAAGAAGAATGAGATATAAATACGTATGTGATAAAAGAAATAAATTATCACAAGGGTGCCGAAGATAATTTCATACTATAACAATCCTCTCACCAGCTTGCTTTGAGATCGCTCCACCTGCACACAAAAAAAGGGGGAAGTGTTGGGTCTGTTTAGGGTCCTGCCTCAGTCACACCCCCATTTTGGTGTTTCCACCTCCACGGACAACCAAGTTTGCAATGATAAAAATAAAGATAAAGAAGGGAATACAAGGTACGTAAACAAAAGACACTACAAACAGTACATGCTTACTCAACCAATTATGATAGAGGAGATGAGAGGAGCTTACCACCTCCGTCCAAAGTGTTCAAGGCTTGTGGAGGAGAAAATGAGAGGAACTCAAGCCTCTGCTGCAATGGTGTTTTTCCTGCGCTCGCACTATCAGATTGATGAAGTGGTAGATTGCTACAATGGAGTGTGAAGTGCTGCTACAAAGCCTGTGGATGCTTGAAGGAGTGGAGAAAATGTGTAGAGATGAACTCAAGATCTCACAAAATTTCTTCCAAAATTCTGTTGAAGAGAATAATGGATGAAGAATATGAAGGAAAGGATGAAAAATGACCATATTTGGGTCGGCCAGCCGAAGAGGGTCATTACTCTTTGACTTCAAATCAAAAGTGTAACATCTCTATAGTCTTCAGCCACAGGAATCTACCTAGGACGTAAGCATTCCATGCAGACATCTATGTGCCGCACGAGCATCCTTGACATAAATGCCCCCACTGACACAAAAAATAGGTTCCAAGTGTGATGTGGCCATCAAGCTTAAGTGGAATTAAGCCTCTACCTTAGGTTTTCTAAAGTGCAATGGGGTAAAAGGGAATTTGCGTTAGGGGTGCAAATTCACACTTATAAATTTTTCCCCCACTTTAGCAAGCACAAGTACTGATGAGTGCTTTGGTAAAGTAGAGTAGTAAGGAAGTAACAAAGTAAGAGAAGTATACCTGAACCGACGAAGAAGTAGGGCATGGTCTAACGAACTTGGAAGTGCAGGAGAGGACTTCGTAGTTCTGCAGAACTACAAAGCTGAAGTATGAAAGCGCCTCATAGGCTCATGGTCTTGCAAGGGAGGTATCCTTCAAGAACTCTCACATGAAGGAAACCAATAAAAATACCTTACAGACCCACAAACCTGCAAGGAAGGTATCCCCCAAAAACTCTCACATGAGGGAGACTGAGAAAATTTGACTCTGCAGAGTCAAAGAGGGTGGCATGTTTGCCTGCAGGTAGAACACATCAGTAAGCGACCACGCAAGCTAGTGAATGGATAGTCACGTAGACCATCGATAAGTTGTAAGATTTTCATATGGCTCCCTCAAGAACCATTCAAAAGGAAGAAGGGTCCACTCAAGGGACGCACTATTTGAGAAGTGAAGTCTAGTCGAGATTCCCCCAAGCTAGACATAAGGAAGTGAAGTAGGTCTAGTCGGGCTGCCCCCGGACTAGATGCAAGGGTGTGAAACCGGTCTAGCCAGGCTGTCCCTAGGCTAGACACCATATAATTTTGCTGAAGGCTTTCAAAGGGGTCCCTTGGGAACCCAACGTGAAAGGGAGGGGTCCACTCAAGGGACACACTATCCAAAATCCACCATCTTCTTTCTCGAATCAATTCATCATTAAGGAATCCTTTCGAAAGATGGTCACTTCAACAAGGAATTCAAAAGGAAGGAGATGCGCCCATGCGAGGGGAAGACTAAGACCATTCCCGCTTCGGAGGAGGGTTTCCAAGTCCTTCTTTATGAACCCATGGTGAAGGAAACATGTTCTATTGGGGTTTGAAGTCAAGAATGTAATCCTAATGAAGAGGTATGTGAAGGATCTTCGAGAAAAGATTCGCTTGACAAAAAATACATTTTCTAAAGACCAAGTAATGTAGAAGTGGTGTTGTCACACATAAGAGGGACAACTCAAGCAAATAAGAGAGAAAGATAAAGGGAAAGCTAAAAGAAAAGAGATCACACACAAAGGGCACAGGGGGATCTATTTTTGTGGAGTCAGATCTACCTTTATTTATAAGTAGCAGGTAACCGCAGTGAGAGGCGAAAGATCAGCAATCTCCAACCAAATAAGGAAGAATGCTTGAAAGATAAAGTAAAAAATAAAAAATTGGGTCAACATGGAAGGAGGCCTAAATGCTCCCGACGCTTTACATCATCCCCAATTTACCGAAAGCCAATCACAAACATGGAAGAATGAAGATACACATAGAGGAAGGTTTACAAGATAGACATCATGCCTATATCCAAGTGCCAACAAGGGTGACGAGGGTCACCCAGGCACATATAGGATGATTGCGGGGGAACACATCACAACACACACACACACATCTAATCTAAAGATCAAGAAGAGGGTCTCCCCCTAACATTGGTCAACCAAGAGGTCGTCAACTTCCCACTCTAGATCATCGTAGGGGGAAGGATGACAAGCCTAGAACGGTTTAAGTTAAGGGGGGAGCTTTCGATCTTCCTGCAACAAGGGCTAAGGTTGAGGGACCTGTGAAGTCTCCATCACTCAACTCTTGTGGGTCTAAGGTCAATGACCTTGCGAAGATTGCTGATAAGGTCGAAACTTCATCCGTCGAGTTAAACATACACTTGATGGGAGTGTCATGTTTCACCTTAATGGATGGAGGAGTTTTCACCTGAGGTTCACCTCTAGGCTCAACGAGAGAATCGAGAGCGATGACAAACTAAGGGGAGGCTAGGAATAGTTTCGTCACTATGATAGAACAAATCAACACAGGGCCACCTTTCAGAGAAGGGCTCTTCTTACATCCTCCCTTGTTGGAGGGACCACGCTCTACCTTCTTCTTCATCGGAGGAGGTGAAATCCCCATAGATGAAGTAAGGTGGATTGAAGAGGATAGAACTGCAATGGATATAATCGAAGTATTAACCATATCCACAGGTTTTTGGAAAGGCGAGAAATTTGGAATAGAGGTTAGTAGGGGTGGCTTCGCTGAAAGAGCGATAAACACCTACACCTATCCAAGTGCATGTGTGCTCACAATGAGAGTCGGAAGAGATTCATAACTAGTTAGATCATAGGTAGAAGAGGGGAAAGAGGAGAAAACAATAGGAGATGTCATCTTCTCTTCCTCCTTATTCTGTGTGGAGGCTTGTTCAGCGAGGAGAACCTTTCACCAATGCTTGCACTCGTGGGAAAGGCGGTTTCTATGGATTTTCAAACCAGAAACTGGAGCTTGTAAAGGGATGGAAGCATTCTGCTAAACCATGGGAGTTTCTTCCACAACTGTTTCCAATGGAAGGACAGTCTCTTGAATGGGAGCAGAAGGGGCAGGTTTAGAAATGGTGGGAGGAATCAACTCTAGTGCCTCGACAGCGGGCCTCTTCCCGTTCATTGTTTTGAGAACAGGAATAGTAGGAGGCTACGAAGGCCAAGACAAAGAGGAATCTCTATGGGAGGCCTTCTATATTCCATAAAGAATGATTCTAGGATTCATGGGTAAGACAAGAAGCTCAAATGTAGGATGGTTGGCCTTTCGCCAAGCGGGCACCATGGGATTCTCTCACAAGCGTGAGACAGAAGTAGATGACACCGTGATAGGGTGAGAGAAAGCATCAGGCTGAGAAGTGGAAGGGGAAAAAGGAGGATCTTGAGACCACTTCTCTTCTTCTCTTCTACATTCCTTGGTGACATCACTGCCAAATTTTAAGCAAGCTCTATGTGAAACAACATAAGGAAAAGGAGGGAACCTCACTTTCGGCCTAGCACACCCTTTCTTATAGTTTTGGTATTATAGTATAGGAGGTCCTTCCTCAGTGGGAGAGGACCAAGAGATGTAGGCCAAAAGTAATCTATGTTATAGCTACCACGGGAAACCGATTTTGTATAACCGGTGTCATGGACAACATGTACCGAACCTCCATGAACAAACTTCAGACATTTGTTCACAACTGAGGGAACTACATTCATAGCTACCAGCCAAGGGATATGTAGCTTTACTCTGAAGAGTTCAGACCTCGGGATGATGTCAAACCTAAGGCTCATAGATTTAGGCCCAATGAGGACCGATAGGACAATAGGACAATACTTCCTATAGGAGGTATGAAAAGTTCATCGTGTGTGCAAACAATACTCTTAGGTGCATCATACCCATCCTTATGTAGGAAGTTAATCAACATGATCTCCTTAGTTATGATATTCACTTGAGATGTCAGATCAATGTGAACGCCTGCTATAGTATTCTCATTTATCATTGCAGGAATGTAAAGAGGAGATGGATCTCTGTTGAAGCCCATCAATAGGTCCTATGAAGTGAAGGTTATGTTAGTACCACTACTCATAGTCTGCATAGAGGGAATAGACTAATTTAAGAAAGAGGCCATCGTGCACACCCACTATTATTTATATAGAGC
This sequence comes from Sequoiadendron giganteum, assembly GCA_007115665.2. Classification (NCBI taxonomy): domain Eukaryota; kingdom Viridiplantae; phylum Streptophyta; class Pinopsida; order Cupressales; family Cupressaceae; genus Sequoiadendron; species Sequoiadendron giganteum. The sequence goes on from VCHN02000014.1 coordinate 126,597,151, forward strand.
CTCCTAAGGTTTATGAGATAAGGTAGTGACCCATTTAAGGTTTCATTATGCAATACTTTGGAACCTTCCAACTACGCCTACTAGGGGTTGCAGGTTGGGTTACGAGGTGAAAGCCTAACAACACTCACACCTACAACACTCCTAGGATACGGGGAAATAAGCTTTTAGTATCACAAAATGGAACCAAATGGTTCACATCCGTCTCACCAAAAATGTAAGAGAGGGGGGCCAACCACTACAAGGCTCCAGGTCACGAAATGCCAAGAGTGGAAAGGCTGCCCTAACTTACCTCAATTTAAAGGAAGGTTATGATGGATGGGATGAGGATGATGAGGATTATGAAGTCCTTCGATCACTCTACAATCCGGAGAACTGGAGGGATACTAGGTGAGTCTCTTTTTAAGATCAACTTTATGTCTCATGTAGCTTTCTATGAAAGGATAGGAGTCCAATTCTAGGATGACGGTGTGACGTGCTAACATCCATATGGCCAAAAAACTAGAGAGATGAGGTTACATCGTCAAGAAAGGACTGCTAGACTAGTCTAGAGGTTTCTTGAACAACAAAATGAGATTAAGAAGAATGAGATATAAATAAATATGTGAAAATAAATATATTACCGCAAGGGTGACGAAGATTATTTCATACAACAATCCTCTCACCAGCTTGCTTCAAGATCTTTCCACCTACACACATACAAAGGGAGAAGTGTTGGGGTTGTTTAGGGGCCTACCTTAGTCAGACCCCCATTTTGGTGTTTCCACCTCCACGGACAACCAAGTTTGGAACTATAGAAATAAAGATAAAGAAGGGAATACAAGCTACATAAACAAAAGACACTACAAACAGTACGTGCTTACTCAACCAAAGATGATAGAGGAGATGAGAGGAGCTTACCACCTATGTCCAAAGCACTCAAGGCTTGTGGAGGAGAAAATGAGAGGAACTCAAGCCTCTGCTGCAATGGTGTTTGTCTTGTGCTCACACTATCGGACTGATTGAGTGGTAGATTTCTACAATGGAGTGTGAAGTGTTGATACAAAGCCTATGGATGCTTGAAAGAGTGGAGAAAATGTGTAGATATGAAATCAAGATCTCGCAAAACTTCTTCCAAACTTCTACTGAAGAGAACAATGAATGAATGGATGAAGAATATGAAGGAAAGGATGAAAAATGACCATATTTGGGTCGGCCAATTGAAGAGGGTCGTTACTCTTTAACCTCCAATCAAAAGTGTAACATTTCAACTGTCTCTAGCAATAGGAATTTGGTAGGGATGTAAGTGCACCGTGTGGACGTCTGTGTGCCGCACACGCGTCCCCAACAGTAACACCCCCATCAACACACAAAATAGGCACCAAGTGTGATGTGGATAGGGAGCTTAAGTGGAATTAAGCCTCCACCTTAGGTTTTCTAAAGTGCAAGGGGGTAAAAGGGAATTTACATTAGGGGTGCAAATTCACGCTTATATAAGTTCAAACTTTGATATTGAGTCCATTGCCTTGACATGTCTCAAGTTTGATAATGAGTCTATTGCTTTGACCAATCTCAAATTTTGATAATGAGCTTGTTGTTTTGACAAGTCCCAAAAGTTTGATAATGAGCCTATTCCTTTGACAGGTCTCAACTTTTGATAATGAGTTGGTTGCTTTGATAGGTCTCAAATAGATTTAGTAGGGACAATGATCCCTAAAAAAGAAATAGTGAAGGTTTGATCAAGAAAGGATGGAGGAAAGACTTTTTTTCCATGGTTTTGAATACCATTGTGAAGAAGATGTTGTAATAAGTGAAAGAAATATCATTACAAGTATAGGGACATCGATAGGTAATGATTTAATGGCATTTTCTCCTTTTTAATGTGTTTTCTATCCTCAATATAGTGTCTTGCATCTTGTCAACCCTCTTCCATCTAATGATAGTTCGATAAGAAAATGTTCAAATATCTAAATCTAGCATTGGTAATTTTGAGAGGGAATATTTGGCTATGTTGGATATCTCTCCTTGTTATGAGGCTCTTTTACCATGATGTCATTGTTGCACAAGTGGTTGTCATGGCACCAAAATATCGACCTTCTAATGCCCGATACAACCACTAGATTTATACAAGATCAAGATCCACATGAGGCGGTTAAACCATGTCACGAAGCCCAAGTGTTGCACTGGACTATGCCTACCATAGGAAGAGGAGACCAAGGGTCACACCTTGCAACAATACCCCCCTAGTGCAAGTGCAGGGATTGAACCTGTGACCTCGGTTTTGATACCAATTGTTGCACAAGTAGCTACTGTTGCACCAAAAGATCGACTTGTTAATGCTCGATACAACTGCTGGATTTATACAAGATCAAGATCCACAAGAGGCGATTAAACCATGTCATGAAGCCTAAGGGTCACGCTGGACTACGCCTCCACATGAAGAGGAGACCAAGGGTCACACCTTGCAACACTCATGTTCTCTTCTAGTTTGAGTGTTTGAAGTTATCTACATAGCCTATTTGAAGCTATTTGAGGAATGCTAACCTAGAGCTGGTTTTAAAGATAGGGAGACCAAATAAGAACAAAATTCAACTCAAAGAAACAAAAAAATGTGTGATTGATGGAAACATATGCACTATAGATCATCATAGTTCCAAGCTACATATCAAGGATCTTGTTGCATCTTCTTATTATCTTTTATCTATTAGATGAATGTATTTTTCTATTGTTTAATAGTTGTTGTGAGGATGGAATTTTATGTTAGTCCTTATGAGTAGTTATTCTACTTCTTTGTAGACTTCATTCAATTTTCTATGTAATAGGGTTGGGACCTTTCAAAATTTCACATTTACCATTTATCAAATATGAATTAAGATGAATATAATAAAGTTCTATCTCATGAGTAAAACACAATAATAATAACCGTGAATGTTCTTCAATCCTTTATTTATTTATTTAGCTCAACATGGACTTGTATTGTAATATAATAAAATATAATTATGTCTATCATATCATATTTTACTATTATTTTATTTAGACTATCTAAACATAATTTTGACATGGTGATACACAAAGCTCTATAAAATTTGTATCTATTATATTCAATTTCAATTTGATTGTAAATGAAAAATAATTGAAAATGTATTTTAAAATGTTATTTAAAATTAAATGTATCATTTTCGTAATTAGAGAGTATTTCTCATGTCACCTATAAATAAATGTTATGGAACTATGGCTTTCCTCTTAAAAATAATATATAAATAATAAAAATAATTAATTTTATTGTCTTAAATCGTAATATTATCTTAACAACTCTCAATTTTTTAAGAATATTCTAGTTTTTATATGATTAAAATGTTTTTATGGAACACAATCATCTAAATATTAGTCTTTACTTTCTCCACAAATTCAATAGAATGGTCTCCAAAATGTTGTAGATCATCAAAAACCGCATGATCATCTTAAACATGAAATATAAAGTTATTTCTTATAAATCAAGAATATGGTAAAATATTACCTTCTCTCTTTATTTCCCCATTCTTCAACATTGTACTCAACACTAGCTAGTTTGAGGAGGCTTTATCTAGTTAATATGAGCAATAAAATACTTTTTTCAATTGAATTTAATAATAGGAGTTTGGATTTTGAGAACCATGTGGGTATGAGTTTGATGTCAATAGTGGTGGATTGTAGAACACATGTATGTTTGCTCTTGATGTGATTTTCTTCTCTTTAAGATTGAAAATTTGGTAGATCCAATATGGTTTTAAAATGTCACAAAGAAATATTTCATAGACAGAGCTATATTTGGAATTGTCTAGAGGAAACTTAACAATTCTTTTCTTAGGAGCCTTTTCCATCTATTTTTTTACATTTTTGAATGTCAATAGGTGTAAAGTCTAATAGGAGAAAAGCTGGAACGTAATGGTATGATTGTGTTAAAAAATAATCACAACTTATTAAAAATATTAAGAAAAGTTATTTAATTATAAATAATAGTAATAATATTAATAAATAATAGGTTTTCAAAAAATAGAATAAAACACATTAATTAAGAGTTTCAAAACTAATATATGTTTACATCTTTTACATAAATGTATTTAAGATATCTATACTAATCATATTATAATTAAATGTCAATCCTAAATAAATCCACTAATAAATGAATAAATACTATACCATATTTCAGATTTCTTCATATCCATTCATGCATTTCTTCTAGAATCTACCCTAGCTACATTTTTTTTGTGATTTCACATTTCTATCAATAACTTGGATGTCTTGACACTTGGAAATGATTTTTTTGAATGAGATTCCTTCATTTGATCTATTTTACATGTACTGAGGTTATTCATTTCTGATTTTTTCATTTGAGGAAGTATCATGAGTTTTTTTGTTCATCCTTCTATGGTCATCCTAGAAAAGGATAACTATTAGTCTCAGTGAAATGACATCCTTACACATCTTAAGTGGCTTCATATTTTTCGTTATCTTTATGGAATCATACCTACACTAGACATAGTAAGGAGTTATTCAATATGTGGTATTATCAGTGATCATGTTGTAGGAATGATTTTTTATAGTGTTAATCTTGACATTATGTGTGTCAAGTATCAGACATTTATTTTCCCCACACACTTTGGAATCGACTTTGGGAGGTCCATGGAGACCCTCATATATCTCCATTCCTAGAGGATCTTAATACAAACCATCTCATTCCTCTTGCAGATGTAGATTTCCTACCCTTTGACGATAATACTTTAGGGGAGTTTGAGTATATCACAAGTCTTGCATGTTCTGATGGTTTGAAGACTTATTTTGATGTTCTCACTCTTTAGATTGAGACTCAATATCCATCTTATGTTTTTCATGATTAGATTGGCATAACTACATCTTTGGCTCTTATTGGTTTAGAGAAACAAGAAATTCATCATTAGATTGCAGGTTTTGGAGGATTACTTTAAGGACATTCACCTCCTCTTTGTTTACAACCACATCATCATTGTTGGCCCACCATCATCTTCATCATCTTTAGATATTTTTCTACATCAATCTTCATAGGATCTTGGATTGACATCATCTCTTTCCGATATGTGGACACTTAGTAGTTCTAAAAGACACACATCATTTGGATTTGGGCTTGTGATTATTCCATTTTTTGGAATGTCTTCTCCAATCACTAGTGAATCTATTTCTTCCAAAGCAGAGAATTTTTTTTGTAGCTAGTGGACTATGTTCCATCTTCAATCGTTCATCATTGGCACAATCGCTCTTTCATTATAGGGGGATTCATATCTTCATTTTCTCTCTCCTTCTTGGGGGACATCTAATGTATTTAGGTGATATAAGTAGTCCTTGGGGGGTCATATTGAGTCCTCTTTTATCCTTCTTTTACTAGTGCAATAATTTCATTTTCTCTCTTTTGGAGAGGAGTTTTTTCCAATGTGATTTTATCCTTTTCTCTAGTTATGAGAGATTTCATTTGTTTGAACATAGGTACCTCATTAAACATTGTATTTGGGGCTATCCACACATCCATCATTGCATTCTTCATCGAGGATTTTTAGCTTCTCGCTAAGTTTATCTTAAGGGGGGGTGTTGGAGTAATTAGTGTTGGCAAAACAAGGGCAAATAACTAAGAGGGGGGAGGGTGAATCAGTTGTTACCAAAATCAAACTTATACAACATTAATCAATCTTATATCAAAAATATGATAATTAACAGTGCAAGCATTAAATCAACAACACATCAGAGACACATGAACACCAAGACTTTATACGTGGAAACCCTGTTAGGGGAAAAACCACGGTGGATGTTAGTCCACAAGATTATACCCTATTAGAAGTATAATGAAGAATAAAAATGGAATGCACTTGCATTCAGGCACACTACCTAGAGCACACTTCTCAAAGGGAAGACTCACTTCCTTACATATAGTAATAAGATTAAATCCATCTGATGAAGTTGAACTGAGAAATTAACTTCTACAAAAGGTTGATTACAATTCCAGTTAGGCTCAAAAAAGCTTCTTAAAACTCTTCCACACTCTGCTTTGAATGATCTAACCTTTATTCACACATGTATATCACTTGTACACTTGAGCACTTCACACTAAATGAAGAAATAAATCTCATATATATATCTGCTACATGGATTTACAACCACTATTCAGTCGGCCACAAATAAAGAATGAATTACAACTGTCAGCCTTGATGCATGAATAAATTACAATGTGCACAAACACAAGTCAGTCACAACATAGTGAGGACCCAAACAAACACCTCCAAACAATACAATATTAATCCCATGGATCTGCAACACACTAGCATCATCATGTCAGCTAAGAATATGAAAACTTGTGCACACATCAGAAGAATCTTCGATCACGAACACTTCAATCAATGTGGACATACAACAAGGATAGAGCACAATCTAGACTCATCTAGAATGTAAGAGGTACATGCGCAACACATGAAATTACCAGAATTTCATCCGCTTCAACCAAGAACACCATCTATAGAAAATGAGTAACTGTAGGCACACAAATCTTCATAACATCCACAAATATTTATGCGAACCTTTGAAACTTTTAGACAACATACTATAAAGCTTCAGCAGAAAACCCTTTGAAGTGCACCTTCAGATCTTCAACACACAGAGCTTTGCAACATTCTGACCTTCTCAACTCCACTGGCTTCCTATACTATATTTTTTACAATTTTCTCAATATCGTTGACATATACATCCTTAAGCAGATTCAATGCTAATAATGTTGACATCAATGACAATCACATCTCAACAACACAACCACAACATCCAACAATCTCCCCCTTTGGCATTGATGACAACACATGAAGTGAAAAATAATACCATCAACCCAACTAACTCTTCTTCAACAATCTCCCTCTGAGATTGTGCACTCTTTCCTATTTCCTTCGTTGCTTTTCTTTCCCACATTTTCCACATTGTTTCTCTCCCCCTTGGACATCAATGGTAAAGGTACACATGTGCTCTAATCACAATTTTGAATCATCTAACTACTCCCCCTGAGTAGCATCCACCACAACATCAATCCAGAATGAGATATGGCTACGAATTCATGAACTGATGCAAATACCTGCATCTTAGTTCTGATCAGGAGGGGAAATCACCCCTAACTTGCCTCTAAGGTACTCAAAAGTATCCTTAGGCAACATCTTGGTAAAGATATCTACAATTTGCTCTTTAGTAGGTATGTACTCCAATCTAACTTCTTTGTGACTTACTTTATCTCTCAAGAAGTGATGCTTGATGGATATATGCTTTGTCTTTGAATGCAACACTGGATTCTTAGAAATTTTAATGGCACCTGAATTGTCACAGAATATGGCAACGAGTTCTTCATACTCAATTCTAACATCTCTCAACATTTTCTTCATCCACAATACTTGCGTACAACTGTTTGCAACATCAATGTACTCTACCTCAGCAATAGATAATGAAACTGAGTTTTTCTTTTTGCTTAACCAAGATACCAGCTTCTTACCTGAGAAGAATGCACCACCATTGGTACTTTTCTGATCATCTACAGCTCCTGCCCAGTCAACATCAATGAAAGCACTTAGAGTAAGATCATCATCCTTAGGATACCAAAGACCAAGATCAACTATCCCTTTTAGATATTTGAATATTCTTTTTACAGTAGTCTCATGGGAATCTTTAGGATCTGCTTGAAATCTAGCAACCATGCACACAACACTCATTATATCTAGCCTAGTCTAAGTCAAATAGAGTAATCCACTAATCATTGACTTGTATCTTGTCTGATTTTCTTTAGGAGAATCATATTTTTGTGTAAGTTTGCATCCGATCACTGTAGGTGTACCAACTAGTTTTGAATCTTCCATGCCAAAATCGTTTAATAACTCTTTCACATACTTAGATTGAGATACAAATATTCCATTGTCTAACTGAGTGATTTGTAGTCCTAAAAATAATTTCAGGTCTCCTATCATTGACATTTCAAATTCACTTTTCATTTCATCGGAAAACTTCATACACAAATCATCATCACCTTCAAGAATAATATCATCAACAAAGACTTCAATGATCAGTTCTTTGCTTTGGTCGAGCTTGAAATATAGATTGATGTCAATAGTACCTTTATTGAATCCAAGTTTCAACAAGTATTTATCCAATCTAGCATACCAAGCTCTAGGAGATTTCTTTAGTCCATAAAGATCTTTCTTCAATCAACATACCATGTCCTTTTCATAATTCAACTAAAATCCATTTGGTTGTTCAACATAAACTTCTTCTTCTAGTTCACCATTCAAAAATGTTGACTTTACATCCATCTGATAAACTTTGTAATTCTTGAAAGTAGCATAAGCAAGAAGTAGTCTAACAACTTCAATTCTAGCAACAAGAGAAAAAGTTTCTTCAAAATCAATACCTTCCATCTGTGAGTATCCTTTGCAAACCAATCTTGCTTTGTTTCTAACCACATCACCTTGTTCATTTAGCTTATTCTAGAACACCCACTTGGTTCCAATCACATTTTTTTTTCTGAGGTCTTGGAACAAGATCCCATGTATCATTTTTCTGTATCTGCAACATTTTTTCTTTCATGGCTTCCATCCAATGTTCATCCTTACATGCTTCACTAATATTTCTAGGCTTAACTTTAGAGATTAGACAATATTCTTCCAAAATTCTTCTTCTAGTTTGCACACCTTTTCTCTTATCTCCTATGATTTGACCATCATAATGATTTCGTCTTACATAGAATTTTTGAGATTTTCTCTTACCTCTTGTTCTTGTGTTCTTTCATCTACACTTCTACTATTTTTTGTTTCTTGATTCCCTTGGTTCACTAGAACAATTTGAAGTTGATTCTGTGCCTGAACATTACTTTCATTGATAGTACCATCATGTTGATCATCTAAATCATAACCACTAGATCTGGATGATTTACCAATATCTTCATCAACCTTGACATTTGCACTTTCAACCATTTTCCTCAACCTTTTATTAAAGCAGTGATACGATTTTCTTTTAGTAGAGTATCCTAAAAATATTCCTTCATCACTTCTAGCATCAAACTTATCTATATCATCATCTCTCTTGATGTAGCATTTTCTTCCAAAGATTTTGAAATACTTGACAGTAGGCTTATAACAAACCATAGCTCAAAAGGTGTCTTACTAGAATTATTGTTGAAATTCACCCTGCTAATGGTGTACACATCAGTACTTACAACTTCTCTACAGTAGAAATGAGGAACATTTTCTTCCAACATCATGGTTCTAGTAGTGTCTAAAGAGGTTTTGTTCTTTCTTTCAACAACTCCATTCTGTTGAGGGGTCCGGGGAGCAGATAGTTGTCTTTGGATTCCATGATCATCACAAAAAGAATTGAATTCCCATGAAGTAAATTCACCACCTCTGTCTAACCTTAGACATTTGATCCTTTGACTTGTCTCATTCTCTACCATAGCTTTAAAACTTTTGAATTTTTCTAATGCTCCATGTTTTTCTCTCAAGAAAGCGACCCATATTCAATGGACACCTGACCATTTTATTTGATAGAAATAAATACCCATTCATCTTCATTTCCAATTTCTTTATCAGATTCTTCATCAATTACACCTTATTTAGCATAATAGCACTTTCTTTGAAATCTAGTGTTCTCAAGTTTATACTTTGAAACTCTTTTAGGACATCTCGATGCAAAATGACCTATCTTACAGCAAGAAAAAACATTTAATAGGTAACTTTCCTTTGTACTTACCATGAAATCTTGATTCTCTTTTTACAATCAATGTTTCTAGTTATTCCAATTCCTTTTCTTCATCTTCAATTCACTTCATCTCATCTTCATACTTGAATGTTCTCTTGGAACTTTCTCTTGAATCATATCTCTAGTTTCTTTTCCCAGATACAGTAGCCTTGAAAGTAGATTCAGTCTTAGGAGTAGACTCACTGAATTCACTCAATTCAAATGCAACAACTTTTCCAATCAACATGTCTTTTGTAATATTTTTCACTGTCCCGAGTTCTTCAATAGCATGAACTTTTGTCTTGTAAGAAGGGGGCACATATCTAAGTATCTTAGCCACAATTTCATTATCATCCAAAGTTCTACCGACACATCTAATGTCAATCACCAATTCATTTATCTTCTGTGAGAAGGAAAATATGTTCTCATCTTCACTCATCTTCAAGATCTCCCATTTTCCTTTTAGACTTTGTAGCTTAGCACTTTTCCACTAGTGCATCTCCTTCATAGAATGTTTCTAGTTTTTCCAAATCTGGTATGCAGTCTTCAATCCCATCATATTTGTCATCTCTGAATCTGTCAAAGCACTCACCAGTGTTTCTACTATCCTGGTATTAATTTTTGCTTGCTTGATCTCATCTTTAGAGGAGGGACTACCAGAAAGGTTCACCAATGCACCTTAAATGGCATTCCATCCTGACTTTCCATAGAGAGTAGTTTATACCATTGAATATAGGACTATCCTTTTTGAATGATTCCATCTCGGATCACCTCAAGTTGTTAAGCTTCTTTCGGAGGAACTTACTCTGATACCAATTGTTGGAAAAAAAAGGATAGACAACTGAGAGGGGGGGTGAATTAGTTGTTACCAAAATCAAACTTATACAACATTAATCAACCTTATATCACAAATCTGACAATTAACAGTGCAAGCATTAAATCAACAACACATTAGAGACACATGAGCACCAATATTTTATACATGGAAACCCTATTAGGAGAAAATCCACGGTGGATGTTAGTCCATAAGATTATACCCTGTTAGAAGTATAATTAAGATGGTATGTGTAGGATCATGAGGGGCCAAAAAGTGGCGATATCTAAGTAATATGATGGCTCATGTGGCTGACGACTTTTTTTTACCCAAAATTGATGAAACGAAAAGGGGTTTTAAAGGAGATTCTTAGCTTTCTACCAATATAAATTATGATTTACTTTAAATTTAATAAATAATTATCATTCATTTTCTATTTGAATTACGAATAAAGTCCTAATTCATAGGCTGATTGAAAAACACCTATAACTTTGAAATGGTAGCACATTTTTTGAATCCGAAACATGCGTCACTTTCTATGTTTTGCATGTTATAGGATTAAACAAAAAAAAATTGAATTTCAAGAATTTTTGACCAAGTTAAGGTGGTTAGACATGTGAGTTTTTATATTTTTAAAAATTTGTAATAAAGAAATCATAATTAATTATTTACTTGGAAAAAAATTACAAAAAAATATGCATCACATCGGGACATGAGTCCCCTACTTATATCTAAAATATTATAAAAAAATATTATCATTTTATTGTGGTTAGGGTGGTCAGACAGACACCTACTTCTTATTTTTTCCCTGAAATTTAAGTACTACTGCATTGAAATTTTAAATTTTCACCAAATAGATTTTTATTTCTTTTAAATAAACCTAGTAGTTTAGAGAATATATTCAATTTTCTATAGACTATATTCTTACATATTTTTGAAATAATATAGATAACTTATTCAAAATTTTACGTCAAGTTGCCTAACTCTGATTTTCTAAATTGTATTGCCACTTAAGGGCCTATTTTTTCCATGATGATCTTGCACATACCCAAGAATAAAAAGGGAATGCACTTGCATTCAGGAACACTTCTTAGAGGACACTAATCAAAGGGAAGGATTACTACCTTACATATAGTAATCAGATTAAATCCATCTAATGAAGTTGAACTGAGAAATTAGCTTCTACAAAAGCTTGATTACAGTTCCAGTTAGGTGCACAAAAGCTTCTTCAAACTCTTCCACACTCTACTCTGAATGATCTAACCTTTATTCACACATGTACATCACTTGTACACTTGAGCATTGCACACTAAATGAGAAAAAAAATCTCATATATATATATATATATCTGCTACACAGATTTACAACCACTATTTAGCTAGTCACAAATAAAGAATGAATTACAACTGTCGGCCTTGATACATGAATAAATTACAATGTGCACCAAAAAAAGTTGGTCAAAACATAGTGAGGACCCAAAAAAACACCTCCAAACATGCCAAACAATAAAATATTAATCCTCATAGATCCGTAACACGCTAACATCATCATGTCAGCTAAGAACATGAAAACTCAGGCACACATCAGAAGAATCTTCGATCATGAACACTTTAACCAATGTAGATGTTCAAAAAGGATAGAGCATGATCTAGACTCATCCAAAATGTCATAGGTACATGTACAACACATAAATTTACCATAATTTCATCCACTTCAACCAAGAACACCATCTATAGAAACCGAGTAACTGTAGGCACATAGATCTTCATAACTTCCACAAATATTTATGCGAACCTCTGAAACTTTCAGAAAACATACTAGAAAGCTTCAACATCAAACCCTTTGAAGCGCACCTTCAGATCTTCAACACACAGAGCTTTACAACATTCTGACCTTCTTAGCTCCACTGGCTGCCTGTACTATATTTTTTATAATTTTCTCAATATCCTTGACATATACAGCGTTTAGTAGATTCAATACTAATAGTGTTGAGATTAATGACAACCACATATCAACAACACAACCACAACATCCAACAATTAGGACATCACCTGCTAATTAAGTAATCATTAAATAATTATTAGGTCCCTTATTACTTTATTCACTTAAGATAAACTTAGAAGTGTTTTTTATGATTTGACTGAGCTATTTATAGGTCAATTTGTCTCATTGCATAAGATTAGGACACTTCTTTCTATTTAATCAAATCCTCATCTAGGGTGTGCACATTTGGTTTTATAAGCATTCATTATTCTATTTTGTAAATTTTTACATGTATTCACGTTCATTATTCAATATAAAAGACATATTAGATGCTTGTGTGGATTAATTATCTTTCTCTCTTTCTTGCATAGAAAATTAGTTGCTTTGATCTGTTGTTTGTGATACATGTTTTGGTTGTAGGTGATTTCTGGGAGTTGTGGGGTTCACTATCAACTCCAACAAGTTTTCTTTGGTAGTATTGAGACAATTGAACATAGATTTAATCAATTGAAATTTTACAATTAATACACTTTTATTTCTAATTTATTATTCACTGGTATTATTAAATTTCTCTAAAATTGATTTCCTTATAAGTGTTATAATATTATTTATTATATTAACAAATTTAATGTTATATGATTCCTTTAAATATTAAATTTTGAAAACTTTAGACTTTATAAAAATATTATATGTCAATATCTTACTATGAAAATCTTACATTTTTCATTTCCAGAATTAATTTTTATTAATTTAATTGTTTTTATTCAATTATTTATTTATTCTTTATATTTGATTATTAAATATAATTTATTCATTTATTTTAATTTTTTTATAATCACTAAAATTCTCAAGATTAAATAATTTTTTTTCACCACATGGAGACTATCTTTGAATATACTTTCAAATAATGAGTGCTTACCATTCTATCATGTGTCTAATATACATGCAAAGTAAAAATATTAAATAATCATTATATTTTGAAATTATTTAATAAAGAATTTTTGGAAAATAATAATTAATTATTATTTATTATTTACAATATTTAATTGATGTTAATAATAAGTGCAATTTAACAATAGATATATTTACATATTAAATGTTAATTTAGGAAATTAAATTCAACACGCATAGAGTATTTGTATTATAAAATTTAATGATGATAAAATTTGACGTGGTGTACATTTCACTCATTTAGGTATAAAAATAGTCATTTAAAAAAATGATTTATGCGTACAACTTTCTCTTCGCCAATTCTATGTCTATGATTCAACTCCACAATGTACATATCTCAAATCTCACACATAATCCTAATTTGGTGTTATGCAATTTTTTTCTATGTAGTTCTTTATGATCTTTTCTCCTTGTTCATTGTTAATTGTTGTTCATTGTTAATTGATAAAAGACTAATGATATTCTAAAATATATTGAATTTACCAAATCACAAGGTACAAGTTATGCTAGGTCAACCTTCTTAAGTGGACTAAGTTTATGGTTATAAAAATGATTTAAGACATCACTCTTCAATCATGCAAATATTAAAAAGTAAAAATTAGTAGAATAAAAATTAAGATTTTATTATTATTTCAAAGTAAATTGTTTGTAGAAATTTCATCTCTATAATATATATGATACTCATAAAAGAATTATAATTCAATTAATGCACATTGAATGCATTTAAATGATGGTACCAAGAAATTAGTCATTAACATTAAACATATCAATTCATAATGATTAATATAATTGCTATCTAAAACAATAAAATTCTACTGTTAATATGGAAAATAAATGTATAAGAATATATAATAAAGCTAAAAAATTAAATCAACTTAAAAAAACATCATCTATTGATATGTTACTGCATTTAACCATTTCATATACATGAACTCAAAATTAGATAAGAATCAATATAAATATAAACATTTCACTATTCAATAAATAAATAATAAAATCTATATTAAAAAAATTAATTATATTTTTATGAGAAATAAGACACAATTCACAATGTAGTCCACAATAGCTATCTATCACTAGATCTAGTGAAGGACATGTCTAGGCTGAAGAAGAATTTATATTTTATAAATTTTTAAAAGTTAGTAGATGTTGAATTTACCTTTATAAAATTAATCACAAAGCTATGGATCACCTACCTACAATGATAATAACTAGAGCGTCAAAGTGTGAGGAGGAATCTAATGGCCATTTGGAAATAGTGAGGAGAATAATGAGCAAGACACAAAATCAAGATAGGAATTCATGTATATAAAGCATTTCATTTCTAACTGTTATGGTGTATTATACTCCAATAACATAGGAAATATGGTAATCTTATGTCATTTTCTTCTTTAATTTTGCACAAGTTGGTCCTTCAAGTGTACGAGACTCCTAGAAATGTTGATCAAATTAAAGAAAAAAACAAAATATTATGCTTGTTGCATTTTCACAAACAAATGAAATACATCATTTGGAAGGTAGAGAGAAAATAGAAGAAGATCCACCACTTAAAAAGTTAATGAGATGATCACTTTTAAAATTGAAATTGAATGAGTTGATTAGAAATAATGTAGAGGAGAAAATGTTTCAATATAATAATTATGAATAAATTTACTTTTTTAAATTAATCTATAAGATAATAGTATAATATTTACATAAAAAGGTAGGTGATAAAAAGGCACACCTCCAAAATTTGGATGAGATCAAGTCTTAATGATAACAAGTCATAGGGTCAAGTCTAAACATAACATAAAAAATCAAGTAGCTAAAGTAATTTCAACAAGAGGTTGATCTCTATTATTAGGATTTATGTATACATCCCAAAGAGTAGGATTATTATCAACTAACTCTCCACGAGTGAGTGCACCCTTTTTCTCAAGAATACCCTCCAAAGATTGTGGGCATAGACTAAAAAACCTTATTGAAATTGGACCAACATTTCATATTTTTATATCAAATTATTTTTTAAAAATTTCTAATTCTAAATTTTAATTTTAATTTTAAGCTATAGATCTCACATCTCTCAATAGTATATTAAGCTTTAAATAAATCACAATCTTTTTATTTTTAAACTAATTTATTTATCTATTTCAATATCTAAGATCTCAACAATTTAATTAATTATTTTATCAGTATTTAAATACATAAATTAATGTAAAGTATGATATATAAGAAATGGTCAGATTTAAACAACACACTCAAATCTTTGACTTGTTTAAATGACTCATTTAAAATTACACCAGTTTCTGTAATAGAACTCATATTAATGTAATATTAAATGAGGCACCTAAACAAATTTTTGAGTACCAAATGCTATAGACCCATACATTGATTGCAAATGAATGTGCACCTGCATATAGTTGATGCAAATGAATGTGAACTTGGAGAAAGAAATAGTTGACGTGGTGAGTTTGGTGTGGGGCAATGTAAGTGGGCTAGGGCATTACTAAAAAACGATGGTGGATTATTCCAAATAGGTACATCCATCAAAAGAGAAGAGGCCACAAAATACCAAGAGGTAAAAGATTTCGACCAAACTCCTCGACACGGCATTAAATAAAGAGATCAGAGAACTCAGATGAAATTGCACTAAGGGATAATGATGTCAGAGAAAGCTAGAACTTACAAGGATTGCTTATGCATTCATCCTCCTGAAGAAACACCACAAAATGGAAGAATGATGCCGATATTCTAATTAGTCTCAGTAGGATGAAGGACAAAAATGCATGACAATCCACATGATGAGAAGTGGGGATAAAGAGGAGGGATGAACCAAATGTGTGCATTTCAAAAGGGTAAGAAAATTTGTTTGACTTAATCTCCAACCTTTGTAAACAGTCATTGACTGCTAGGGTTTCCTACCTAGATTTGTAATGTACCAAGAACACTGGGTAGTTCATGGAAGGTACTGTTGTAAGACTGTTGCTTGGTTTGGAAAAATGATAATTTGTTGGATGTGGGGTAGCCGGAATCTTCATTGGGTAACACTTCACATTCACAGAGTGTGGTTGTGCAATTGATTGTTGACTCATTGCTTTGTTTTTTTGCAATGTAGAGCGCCAATCTCTTGTTTCTGAAATTGAAGATAGGAACTTCTGATTTTCCTTTTTGGCCCCAATTATTAGGTACATAACGTTTTTGTAATTCCGTGCTTGGGGAGTTTGATAAAGTTATGATCTAACCATATTTTTGGAAAAAAAATTATTGGTTTTATTTAGTAACGTATTGCAAGTTTTCTACCAAACGATATCTGAGTTAGTGTTTCATATGTTGTGGCTCACCGAGGTCTGGAGATGTATTCCACTAAGACCAAGGCTTGAAAGATGAATGGCATGTGCTGCAGTGATTTTCTACAGTATGTTCAAAGAAGAATCAACATAGAATAAGACATTATCTGTGTAATATATCCTTAACATTCACATTGATTTCCTTTCTTCTTAGTTGAGGAAACAGGATCTGTATCATGGAAAAACTACCATGGGTTTCTCATTAATTTGTGTAAAAAGCCAACTTGTGATGTATGCTTCCTGATGGAACAATAACCACTTTTCAATAAATTGAAACATCTACACGATTTACTTCTAGATGATTAGATCTCAAGCATGGAAGTAATCTACAATACTTGCAATCATAAACATTTGAAAATAACCGAATCTAAATACATGAACTAATAATAAAATAAAAGATTGTTTCATTACAGATATATAATGATGAACTATTGTAGGACCTAGCCGTGTACCTTGTATTGGAAAATTCATAGAGTTTCCCATTGTTGGAGAAGATGATGAGAGCCACCTCTGCATCACACAGCACCGACAGCTCGCAGGCCTTCTTCAACAGCCCATTTTTTCTCTTACAGAATGTAACTTGTCTGTTGATCCTATTCTCTATCATTTTCAGCTGAACCTTCCCTTTCCTCATTGATGACTTGTAAAAGTCTCCTTCAAGCCAAGAATAAAATCAACGCATCTAAACCCTAATGGCGGCAATACAATCCTAGAAAGAAGAGTATTGTAGCCACGTGCTAACCATGCATATAGATTACAAAAATTATATTTGAGAAGGGTCAACAAGTAGAAAGGGAGATTTCAGTCTCCTTGGGCACTCACGAAACAAGATTTGAAGAATCGATTGCTTCTCTGCAGGCCATTCACTCAACAAAAATTTAGAAATGAGAGAGCACTGAGTAATTGGTTGAAGAAATATGGACATGACTTTTTTAAAGGCGATATGTCTACTCGCCCATGTGAACACGGCCCCCAACTTCAACCGTCATGATAGCGAAATATTTAATAGAATATTGGAAACTGCATGTTTGTTCTCGAAAACATCCAAAGTTAGAACTAAATACTTTTATATCACGATTTTTTACATTCTGACTGACAGTATTTAGTCTTCTGTTACATTATGCACATTCTGTCGTTTGCTTACCATTCACCTGCATTTGCATATTAATATGAAATTCAAAGAAGCCGATATATAACTTCTATTTTTTCAACTTATTTACGTTTACTTTCACTTGATTATTTTTTCTAATACTTTCTATTTTGTAGAGAGGTGGACCATGTTCAAAATAAAGATGAAATAATACTTTAAAAAAAAATCAATTCTAAGAAAATCTAAGAAACTGAAGAGATACTAAATGGAGTAAGATTTAATATTATCTCAAACCATTGGATTTATATTGTTCAAGTCTAAAAAATTGATATGAATCTACGGCAACAAAAATTAGATAGCGAAGTTTGAGAAGTGATATAAGCTGCTTAACAAAATTGCTTTTAAGAGAATTTAAATGCACCAAAGGAACATGAGTTTCTTTTTCATTTATACTTATACATATATTTATTAATTATATGGATATAAATATATATCATGATATTTTAACAGTCATATAATTGAGTTCTGAATGTTTAGGAAAGATGTATTTATCAGTGTAAAGGATTATTATCTCCATTATTATCAAGAATAGATTCGGGTAGATTTTTATTATAAATAAAAAATAGATAGGACTATCTTTTAACTAAAAATAGTTACCGGTTTAATGTTAATTTTGCTCAATAAAAGTATGATAATTATTTATTATTTTTAGTATGAGATGTAAAATTATTGTAGACATCTAAAATTGATCAGTCAATTTATCCCTAATTTGTCTATTCCCATATATTAATTAAATCGAGTCTTATTATTTAATTAATATTTTCTATTATTCCTACTTTTAACCAAATCTCACTTTATTTATTTAATTAATACTCTCTACTTTCTTCTATTTTCTTATATTCTATCTTAAGGTAAATAATTAATTCTAATTATTTATTTATCTACCCTACCTTACACCTTCCTCTCATAAATTAAATAAATAAATTATTTGTTTATTTTTTTAATTCTCCACTCACATTCCACATCTTCCAACTCTCTCACTTTTCCTCTAATCCTAATCCTAGTCACCCACCTAATCCCTTTCTCTGAACATGTGCACATTCCCAATCCATGATTTGGAAAAGGGTCAAATCTTTTCCATTTATTGCTCACCTTTTTTCTACCATAGTCTTGAAGGTTTTCCTCTTTTGAAAAAACAACTCCACATGGATCCTTGTTCCAAAGTACACTCCAAGTACACCTAAGATATTAAAAATTATTTTATTTTTCTCATCCCACTCCCATTTGAAATGCGGGACAAACTTTGTCTCTATAACAAGATCCTCCTCATATTCCAAGGTACCTTCACAAGTACCAATATCTGCTCAAGCCATCATATTGTGCCACTTGACACAATCTCATGGCTTGAAAGAGCACACTCAATCTTAGCCCTTGATCCTTTCACCCAATCCTCACCATTGATTTCTCATCGTCATAAATCTATAAATTCAATTTCAACCCAAATAATTTTAACACACATTGAAATGTAAGATTATGCTATAGGATTTGATAGAGCACATCAAAATTATCAAAGAGCACAACCATTTTCATGCAACTAGGTAATCTAACATGGAGTTATTCTCTTAATTATGTTGAATGCCCTATATAAAATGAATGATTTGCTTTTTGAATTCAATGGTTGAGAATTGAGGAGAAAGATGCAAGACCATGAAATTAATTTCAATGGCCATTCTCTATTTTCATTTTAAAATGATTTACTAGTTTAAAAATAGGATTTGTATTTTAAAAACAAAGAAAATGAAAGAAGTTGATAAGGTTGAAATGTTAATAAAATATAATGAAAAATAGAATTATATTTTATTAATATTTCAATTCTAATAACTTTCTCCTTTTTAATGTATTTTTAAAATGATTTAACAATTTAAAAGTAGGTTTATTTAAGAAAAACAAATAAAATAAAGTAATTTGATAAGATTGAAATAAAAAATAGAATTATATTTTATTAATATTTCAATTTTAATAAATTTAAAATTAGTTATAATTTTTATTTAATTGTTTAATAACTTAATAGGTTAATTATTTATCATTAATATTTTTAAATTATTTTTATTAATATTTCCATTTTGATATATTTTGATTTTGTATTTAATTTATGTTATTTTAATTTTTAGTTTAGACTTAAGTTCTATATTTATTTTAATTATTTATGTCATATGAAATAATAATAAATAATTAATTATTAGAATTAATTTAATTTATAATTAATTGTCTTATTAAAATTTTAATTATTATAAAATAGTTATATTTTGAATTTTTATTTTAGTTTTTATAATTAAAAAAATTTAAAACTGTTAGTATATATTTTCATTAACATGCATTTACTTTAGTTAAGCCTAGTTAAGTGTCATGATTGTTGAGCTAATTGGGACAGATGTCCAAATTGTCCCATGATTTGTGGGAGGCCTCTCGCCACCACTCATAATTGAGAAGTCCTTCACTCAACTTATCTCCTCCTCTTTGTATCTACTTATACTCACCTATTTGGGCTAATCTATATGCTGAATTCATTTGATATCTTTATTGTGTTTATCTGCAATCTTTTGTGCTTGTATTTTCAACCTCTTGTTCATTGGGAAATCCTATATGGTATCAAAGCCATCGGAGGCTTGAATCTAGTCTAAAATTTTGTCTGAGTTTTTTATTTACAACATTGATGTTATTTATTTTACCTCTGTAGTCTGTGCTTGTTCTGTATTCTGTGTTTGTTGGCTTTGATAAAGGAGGGCCTGAGACGCAAAGGTATCTTGTGCATGGACGGATCCAAGGCCACGGTTTGCTGTGTTGAATTCCACATGCACAAAGATCTCCGATAGTCCGCGAAGATAGTCCTCATGCCACGATTTCACTCTGCATGCCGAGTTTTGTCACTGGGAAGAGAGGGCGACTTTACAGATTGGAGGTCACAATTTGCTGCATCTAGAAGGTGGATTCATCAGTAGGTGTGTAAAACCACTGCTCAGTCGTATAATATTTTCTCTGTTAGACCCCACGAATCCCACGTAAAATCCATGGATTACTGGGCTCATTACTCAAATTCTCTCAGCCATAGGATAAAAGAGCGATTGGCATTGGCAGTGAATATGGAGAGAGCCCTGTGCATGGAGAAAGCTTGCGCTTAATCTGTGCAAATCTGCATAAAACCTGTGGCGCTTGAAAGAACCTACGCCCTTTGTCTCACGCCTTTCTCCATGATTCTCAATCCCCTCCATGTTGTTTTCCTACTTTTTGATTACATGCCATAAAGATATTTGAAGGGCAGGTTGATTCCCTTTATTGCTGACCTTTGTTTTTGCAGGTCGATATCCTATTTGGTTGGGACGCCATTGACTTAAACACTGGTTTGGTGTTGCGATTTGTTTGATTGCAGGTCTCATTCTACACCACAAATCAGAGATCTCTGATAGGGTGCCATTTGCAATAACAAGATCTGCCATTTACGTGGGATTTGCACTCACCCAGCCATCGAACGGGAACATTCAAAGGCGTGCTTACACATGCTGGCTAAGGGCTTCCCTGAGCAATTCATGAGTATTCTTGCAAGCCGTGAGGAGGTCTTTTAAGCTGTGAGGCTTTGCATATGCATAGGCTTTTTGGCTTAGTGCAGGTGCTATTTCTGAGGCTGGCTTAACCAGCACACTCTAAGCGTTGACCCGCTTAGGTGGCTGGTGTGGGGCCATGTACACTGTTGCTTCCACCAACTCCCGTTTTCGTTTTCGAAGCATTCCCATAAACTGTAACGGTCAGCAGTCAGCCACCCAACTCCCGCTCATAAACAAATTCAAATCACCGTTGCCGCGCTGCAGAAGTTTGAACGGATTAAAATAAAGAGAGCCTAGCATGGAAAATAGTTATTGCAGCGAAACAGAAAGGAAACTCTCTGATAGACATGTATGCAAAATGTGGAAGCACAGACAAGGCACGTGAACTCTTTGACCGAATGTGATCTCATGGAATGCCATGATTGCAGGATATACACAAATGAATTTGTGTAAAGCCAAACTTCGGAACCTTTGCCTGGACAGTCAGGTCCAGAGTTTGCAACCTTTGCCTGCAGCCACCCTGCCTGTGCCAAAATGCGAGTTTTGTAATAGGGTATACAATCTGTCAAAGGATTAAGAACGGAAGCTTGGCCAGATTTTGTAGTGGCAACTACCCTACTTCCAAAGTGGGGAAGCATAGACAAGGGGCGTGAACTGTGTGACCTGACTTAAAAAGGGTAAGTTTTTCCTCCCTTTCTGTTTTTTTTCAAACCAGTCAGCAAGTAGCATTGCTTACAAAATGTGAAAGATAATTTTCCTCATCCTGATCATGGAATAGGAAAAGAGACTGTGATGCCAAAGGCTGATAAGAAGATTTCACACATTTTCAAATAGATGTTAACATTGTTGGTGATAAATATGAGGTGAGGTGTGAGAAAGCTTGGCTTAAACAGTCTTTAAGTACTGCAACGATTGTTGTATGTTGTCCAACTCTGTTCCAGGCGGGTATTATGGTAATATTATGAATGTCTAATATCAAGAATATTATTTATCAATAATTCTTATATAACTCATTTTTCATTACACACAATTGCTTAGCACAATTAGAATAATTTACAAATTAACAACACCATCTTCTAATTAATGAATCTTAATATTAATGCTATTTAAGCCATATCATGAAATTTAGAAATTTATTTCAGATAGGTTTCACATTATCCTTCTTTATGATACCAATCAAGTACAAAAATTGAAAAATACCTACATACACATCAAATTTAATCAAGCATAGCAATAAGAACAACATGTTGATATTCTCAAAATAGACAAAATAATGTCAAATAACTATACATTCATACATCATGAGTGCTAGGAACTGTAATGTAATATTAATACATGACACCAACCAAGTGATTGTTGAAGTCAAAGGAGAGGAAGTATATCAAGGAAATAGCATACTAGAGAGAACTATATTGAGTACATAACAAAGGGAAGCTACATATCATAACAAAAATCAAGAATAAATTGAACATGTACTTGTAATGTTTCCCTTGTGAAGATTTTGGCGTTTGATACATAATAGCTTTACCTCTACGGTTTTAATAGTTAAGATGACAAAATACAACCATATACATCTAACAACCATGTTGGGACATCTATCCAAAACATAATAGTATATACTATTGTAAAGAGGGATAATTTAATTAACAATGAGTAAACATGATAGGGTTTGACTATCTTTCATTATCAGAATGCAACAATGATAGAAAGGTGAAATTTAAAGATATTCAAGACTAAAGCAAGTACAATAATAATAATTCCAAAAAAATAATTTCATAACATGTTTGCTTCAATAGATTAGTGATAGTACAACTAACTCAATTTTCAAGTTTAGTAATTTGACCATGACAGGTTTATACATGTGAATAGGAATATTCTATGTTTTCATGTAATCGTATCAATTTATGGTTCAACATCATAGTAATTTATTAAATACATTAGATAATATGCTTTATCCCTCCCATTCTATCCCATTCCCATAATAGGATTTCACTACTAATTAGTCATTATCACAATCCATGATTAACATATCTAAGAGTCTAAACACTAGTCCATACACACTCATTCACCATTCATTCATCTCACTGAACCCTTTTATGACATATTTAGACTCATTAACTATGATAACATTTTGTTCCAAGGGTCTTTATAAGAGATAAAAAATTATCATAAAAAAATCATTCTAAAGGGGTATCTCATACTAGAATATAACAAAATCATAACTCATTGATATGCTTAGCTCAAAGTATGGTTTTATAGTTGCAAATTGTAGGACAAGGTATGAAGATAGTAACCAATATAAAATATTAACAATATCGTTTTATTAACACAAGGCAAAAAATACCCCTTCATATCATTGTTACTAACAAAATATTTTAAAATAGACACGTAATACTACCAAACCCTACTAGTGTATAGATTTTAAAGGGTGTAATAGTTTTTTGAGGTAAATTATAATAACAATACAAAACATCAAATGAATATTTAAATTAACCAAAAAATCATCTTAAACCATTCTCCTTATGTTAGTTACGAACAGTAATAAATAATTGAGATTGAACACAAAAATAATATTTAAAAATCATGTGTATTATAATTGATTGAATGTCAAGCAATGCCAACACCTAGTAAACATGATGGAATACCAAATATGCAAATACATTATCCCAAATGAGCAATATTCCAAGAAGCCTTTGAATGGAAAGATTCCCCATTCTTTTATATAATACGATTTCTTCATACAACTACTTCCATATTATGAACACACCCAAACATAGTTCATATCTTCTTTGCATGCCAATGCAAGTGCTTAGAGTGGAGTAAGTAGATTTGGGTAGATTTTTAGGTGACCAATTGTTGTCAAAACTCCCAAATTGTCACATCTTCATGAGAAGATTAGAGTTTTTTGTCCCATCATAAAATATTCACAACAAATAGTTTAGTCATTGAATCACATAACTCAAATAGTCTACCCATGAGTCTAAACCTTATTTCCTTTAATTTTTCATTTTTTTCTCCTTCATCTCACCATGTACCTTTCACCAATCACATGGTCCAATAATTTTGAATCAAAATTTGTTCACAAATATGTTTTAACACAAGTGACCACTTTTAAAATTAACTTATGAATTAGATTAAACTAATTTTAATTATACTAATCTTGTTTTTAATGTAAAATAGGTTTTTAATCTTGGGGTTTTAATAAAAAACAATAAGGAATAATCTTGAGTGATGAGCACAACATCAAATAAAATCATCAACACACTAAACCATAACAACACAATCTATTGTGGAATGAATCATTTGTTGACATTATCATTTACTTGAATTAACATCAAATACCCAATAAACAAACTATTATGATGACTTTATCTTTCATAATAGTACCTAACATGGGATATGAAAATAAACATATGGATATTTTCCCATACAATTTTCAAGCTATATGCATTTATAAAAATAAAATAAAATAAGAAATAGATTAAAACCCCAAGATTAAATACCCATTTAACATCTACCAACACCTTACTTTAAGTACAAATATTTTATAAAATGTGAATAAAATTAACTATCAAATTCTCATCCACATGCAATTCTTAATACATCAATGATGGTTATGCTCAAAGGATTTATTGTTAATGAAGGATATAATGTGGTTTCTCATAGTGATAATATGTCATTATGTTTTAGATTTAGGACCCCTCCAAATGGCTTATGGAAGGGTAGACTTATAGGCTTTCAATTGAGTGGATTGATGGTCAAGATGATTTAAGAGGATTGACATGTAGGATTAAGCTGGTTATTTGGTAATGAGATGGAGGATGGAGAAAAAGATGGAATTTTAATATTTCTTTTATGAATTTTAGGTGTAAAGTTGGGATTTAAATAATATTTTGTATTTAAATCATGTGAGGTGGAAGGGGAAATTATAAATAAATGTGATATTCATTTATTTAGGACTTTATGAGAATAATCAAAATAACAAAATAAATTATTTTAATTCAATTAATTAAAAAATAAACACTTAAAAATAAATATTTGGTATGTGATGCTAAGATGTGGGTGATTTTTAAGTATCTGTATTTACCCTCTTTGAGATGGCATTGTGATTATATGAAGTAATGTCATTTCAAAGAAAAAAAATATAGTGGCTTTAGAAGAGACAGGACTAGTTGTAGGATGCCTCAGTCATTAGAAGGAGAGGAGTGATGAGGAGAGAAGTAACTATGCTCCCTTGAGAGGATAGATGGGTTTGAAGAACATGGGTGTGCTCTTGAAATGGATGAATAAAGATAAAATCTAAAAGGATATGGAACCTAATGAAAAGATTAGGATAAAAATTAGTTGTGATATCCAAAGGGATGATAAATAGGGATATATGTTAGGTCATAGTCATGCTAAGGCATTTTGAACAACCTTTATTTGATATAGCACTTGAAATTATGCACCAAGGTATAAGGAGCAAAGGTGATGATATCTCAAGTGCATAAATGACTAACCCAAAAGGAATGTTGTATACAAGCATATGTTAGAGAACTCATGGTATGGAAGAACATGATGTCATTGTTGGAAAGATCTATGTTAGATGCAAGAAAAATGATAATACATGCAAGAAAAGAAGAAAACATACATAAATGATGCAAAAAAAAAAGTTTCCCCTAGGCAAGATAAAATTGATTGATTTGATTGATGATGATGATGATGAGGATGATGATATCATTTTTGACAAAAAGAATAATGGGATGATTATGAATAATACATCCTACTAATATTGTTGAAAATGAGTCAAAAAAAGCATTGGGAATGATATATCCCTAATGATAATAATTTGAGTAAAATAGGTCAAGGTTTGCAATAAAGCTAGAAACAAAATTGTTGGATTATTTGGATGATGCAAGATTGGTTAATAATATTTTATGGATTATGATTGCATGCATATGGACTATGTTGAGGGTACTCAATTGCTTGGAACTAAAGACAAGGAAAAACCAGACTGATGGAAAAGGATGAAGTGATAGAGGGATTTTTTAGATACAAGATGGGATGGATTATGGAATGATGTATTCAGGATGTTGGAAGGAGTGTCAAGATGTGATCTCTAAGGACTATGGTGGATAGGAATAACATGGGCCATACTAGATGTAGTGTAGTGGATATAGAAGGTTGTAGTAGATAAAGTAAGGCTTTTATTGTCCAAAATATGTTTGGATATTATTCCCTTATCTATATCAATATTAAATTAGGAGAGGATGGATTGGATATGATGAGATAGGTATGAATGGGGAGGATGGATAGGATGAAGTAGATAAGATGGAGCTTGATATGATGGAAGAATATTTCCCCCCATGTATAGGATGCAAATAGATGGGGGATTTACACATTACACCTCTTTTCCAAGTTTTCATCATGGAACTTATCGAAGGTGTCATACAAATTGTTTTCACCATTGGATGATGATTTCTCTTTACTTTTTTAATTTTATTTTTTTCTTAATTTATAGTTTCTAGATGAATCATGAAGGATAATTATTTGGATAAATTGGCGTGGATGGGAGTTAGGGAGATGGATGGAGGGCTCAAAAAATTATTTTCGTGATGATAGTATCCCTTTCCAAATAATTACTTTGACAGTCATTGTTTGCATGGATGTTGCTAAAAATGGAGCTAAGTGGGCTTCTTCAAAATTTAAACATTCTACTAACATAGCTCTAATATTAAGGATGCTACCAAGGGAGATGAAATGGATGAGGAGATGAACAATGGGTAATGAGTTATGTAAAATATTGAATTACAAAGATGTGATGGTGGATCTATGTTGGATAATGGATATAGGGGTTGAATGATGATTGGATGGAGTGATGAGATGGTAGTAACATGAGGGAATGTCATGAGACCAAGGGGAACTAGGACTAACAATTGCACACACCATGTTGGAGGCTAAATTTTTGAGTTATAAGGATGGGATTTGGATGTTGGGAGTTAGATGAGGTAATTAGGATTGTAGATTATGGGATGTAGGGGCCCAAAATGGACTTAGGATGTTTAGGAAATAGGAGGAGAATTTGCGATTTTTTATTTTGGGACATAGGGACCCAAAATGGATGTAGGATGTTTAGGATGGGGATTCTTGGATTTATATGGAGAAATGTGGGATTAGGATGAAGGATAGATAGGGATATTTGGAATCATGAAAGAAGGATCCTTTGGAGGAGTGGATGGGTATGCAAAGTTCGATGCTCCTTTTCAATGCATTTCTTTTTATATAAGGATCCACATTATTTTTTATTGGTGGGCCTTGGTGGCCTTTTCAATCAATTTTAATGTTGGATCAAATCTTACATTGATATTGCATGGTGACATGTTATGATATGGTTGTCCTTAGATTTTTGTGTATTATTTTAGATTTATATGTGCTTCCAAATGTGATGCTATAGTCTCATGGGGAGAAAGTATCTTGATATCCAATGAATTGTGTGATAGATTCATCATGTTGCAATATGTCCAATGATGTGTGCATTTGATGGTCTTGATTGAGGGTTGCAAGGGATGGATGGTTGTAGATGTAGTTGATGAAATGATTAGTGGGGGATGATGGATTGATAGGGGTGATGTGTTTGATGAAGTTATTGGTGGAAACAATATTGTGAGAGGAGTGATGAGAGGTACCTATTTTTATGTTGGAAGAAGTTTCCTTAGCCTTATTGGAGGAGTGAGAAATGTACTTGTCATGAGATATATAATTAAGACCCTAACATTTTGGATTTTCTTTTGTTTGGATGGGTTCTAAGATTCCTTTCTCATGAAGGCCTATTGCTTTTCCTTGATGATACATGTTTTGAAAAATCCAATTGTTGATGGGATGGTTGTTACTCTGGAATCAAGACAAAAATCCATTTTTAGATGGGTAAGGAATAATGGTAGTTATAGTTTTTTTGGCAATAAGATAATTGGATTGAATAAAGATGTAGGAATGAAGATGATAGGATTGCCATTCATGAATGGATTCAATAGGGATTATTAGATCTTGAGATGGTAAATAATCATAAGCTCTTGATATAGATGGATTGATTTGGATGATATAATGGGGGAGTAGTGTTTTATGTTACTAGTAGTGCATGGACGGATTCTTTGAGTTGTGCACATGGATGGGAAGGGAAATTTAATGTGTATGTATGGTGAACTTAATGGATTTGGGATTAATGATTGCATAATCAATGAGAGATTTGGACATGGGATCATTAATATTGTGGGATGAAAAAAAATTGTTTTTGATTTGTGGCCTATGATTCTTTGTGAATATCACTTGGTTAAAATTAAAAAAAAAAAAAAGATGAGTTGGATTATAGATTTTTTTGAGGATGAAGGATTTTCATAGGAGGTGGAGGCTACAAGGCATTCACATGACAGGGTAATTTGAAATATGAATTGTTAAAACATGCATTTTTTAGTCAGGTCACATAGTTCACGCCCCTTGTCTATGCTTCCACATTTTGAATACAGGTCTACGAGGGTAGTTGCCACTACAAAATCTAACCAAATTTCTGTCCTTAATCCTTTGATGGATTGCATACCCTATTACAAAACTCGCATTTCAGCACAGGCAGGGTGGCTGTAGGAAAAGGTTGCAAAGTTTGGCCCTGACTGTGCAGGCAAAGGTTCCGAAGTCTGGCTTTACACCTGCCCATTGCATTTGTTTGAAATTTCTTGAAGCCTTTTCAACAAATTCAATTCTGTGTATATCCTGCAATCATGGCATTCCATGAGATCACATTCGGTCAAAGAGTTCACGTGCCTTGTCTGTGCTTCCACATTTTGCATACATGTCTATCAGAGAGTTTCCTTTTTGTTTCGCTGCAATAATTATATTCCATGCTAGGCTCTCTTTATTTTAATCCGTTCGAACTTCTGCAATGCGACAATGGTGATTTGAATTTGTTTATGAGCGGGAGTTGGGTGGCTAACTGCTGACCGTCACAGTTTACGGGACTGCTTCGAGAACGGAAACAAAAGTTGGTGGAAGCAACAGAGTACATGGCCCTGCACCAGCCACCTAAGCAGGTCAACGCTTAGAGTGTGCTGGTTAAGCCAGGCCCTATTTCTAGGCAATTTATGGGCGTTTATATCTGAGTTGGGGGCTTTAATTTTCTCTATACATTTCTCACTTTCTGGCACAAATTAAAAATATAAAACAATGTTTTTATTTTTGCATGTAGGAGATGAATTTTGTAACTAGGGTAAAATTGAAATGTTCATAACTTTTGGTAGGCAACTCGAAATTGAGTACGGTTCTTTGCAAAAGTGCATATTTTCTTGTTGCAAATCCAACAAGTCCACTCATGCACTATCATTAAAAAGTTGCAATTTGTGGTATTTTTTTTGCACAGTTACAAAGCACTCCTTCTATAAAGTGCCAAATTAAGGGGGGAAAAGAGATAATCATAAGGAGTTGTTGACACATTTCTTATCATGGGATATAAAACTCATTCTTTTGTAATCAAGCTAAACAAGGGAAACTATAAGTCTTGGTGTGAAGGCATCCTAAAACATCTTAGGTATCACAGTCTTTAGCCCCATTTGTATGGAATTATCCTTGAACCTGGTAATCAATTTTAGAAGGATAAATGGGTTAATAAAAATGATCATATTGTTGGATTAATTAGCTTACATATACCACATGACACTTTGATTGTCATCATGGATATTGAGGGTCCACATGCTTTATGGATAAAACTTTGGGAGATGTATGGAGACTCAAATGATTCTCCATTCCCACATGATCTTGTAATGATCACAAATGATATCCCATGTCATGAAGAATGTCATGTTGACATAGTGGAAGTCATCATTCCACCTCCTACTATTGTTTGATCAGATTTCATAGTTGCTTCTTCGAAAGCTTCGAGTACTTCTTTGCAACAAGATCACATTAGTCTTCCTAGCATTGCTGATTGGGACATAATTCTACTTGATATTTCTTGTCTATTTATAGAGTCTCACATTGCTGACTTGGAAGCACACATTGAGGACATCAGTCTTCTATTTGATGATAGTTTCGATGAAGCTACATCACCATTGGTCTCTTTAGATATAAATGCTCTACATCTATCTTCACATGGTTCTGGATTTTCATCATTTTCATCTATTAGGAATGCACTTGATTTGATTATGACATCCTTCGGCATCGACATGGGAACACATGAGCACACTTCAAAGACATCACAATGGGCACCAACATCCCTTGATCAATTTCAGTTTGGTTCAAGATTATTCATACATCTTCCTCTATATTCCTATCTACAATGGGGAGATATCTTTCATCTTCAGGTTGTTTCATTTCTTCCCAAGGGAAGGAACATTGTTCGGCTTTCTTGTATGTACATTTGCATCTTTTGTCGACTATTCATCCTCATTGCAGTAGGATATGTAATACGGGGGGGTCTCAAAGACCTATTATTTTCTCCTATGAAAAAATCTTATTGTACTTAGTGGAAAAAGTAGTACTTCTTCTTACATCTTTTCTCTTTTGGAGGGTAGTTTTTTCCCATAGGGTTTTTTACCTTAATCCTCTTCTTGAGACAACACTTCTTGTACCCACCTAAGCTATGCTTAAGGGGGGATGTTAGTGTATATTTTCATTAACATGCATCTACTTTATTTAAACCCAGTTAAGTGTCATGATTGTTGGGCTAATTGGGAGAGGTGTCCAAGTTATCCCATGATTTGTGGGAGGCCTCTCGCCAGCACTCATGGTTGAGGATTCCTTCACTCAACTTATCTCCTCCTCTTTGTATCTACTTATACTCACCTATTTGGTCTAATCTATATGTTGAATTCATTTGATATCTTTGTTGTGTTTATCTACAATCTTTTGTTCTTGTATTTTCAATCTCTTGTTCATTGGGAAATATTATAAAAAATTAAAATCTAAATTAAAAGTTAGAGAGAGAAACTAAGTTTTGCTCAGTCATTTTGTGCCAACAATCCAAGGATAACATGTGTCTGTATGAAGTTATTATAAAGGTAACATGTCATTTGATGAAGGATATGATAATTCACCTTTAAGAACTCTCCAGTGTACCTATTGCATACTTAAAGAGGAAAATAGATAAAGAGTAAAGAGAGGGGGAGAGAAAAGGAAGAGGGAGAGGGAGGAGGAGAGGGAGATAAGATATAGAGAGGCAAAGGGAGAAAAAAAAAATAATAAAAAAAAATATATATATATATATATAGAGAGAGAGAGAGAGAGAAATGGGAAAAATAAGAGAGAGCTCTTTATGTCTTTGTCTTCCCCTCTATCACTATGTTTCTCATTATTTCTAAATCTCTCTTCCTCTCTCCCCTATTTCTCTATATATTTGTCTTCCCTTCAATCTTTCTTTATTTTCCCCTCTATATCTTTCCCTCTCCCCATCTCTCTCCCTTACTCTCTTTTTATATACCTATTTGTCTCCCCCCTCTCCCCCCTCTCTCTCCCTCTCCTTTTTTATCTGCCTCCACCTCTCTCTCTATATGACTTCATATATCTACTTTTCATGGATCCCTCCATCATTCCTCTCTCTCTCTCTCTCTCTATCTCTCCCTCTCCCTCTTCTTCTCGAATTCAATATTCCCATCTCTCTCCCTCTATATATATTAATCCTTATCTTTTTTGTTATATCCATACCCATCTCCATATCTATTTATATCTCTATCTTCCTCTCTATCTCTCTCTCTCTTATCTCTATCTCCTTACCTCTTCATGCATCTCTCTCTTCCCTTATCTTTCTCAATGTATGTATCTCTCTATCTCTCTCTTTATATCTCTATAACTACCTCTATATCT
Organism: Sequoiadendron giganteum; assembly: GCA_007115665.2. Lineage (NCBI taxonomy): Eukaryota > Viridiplantae > Streptophyta > Pinopsida > Cupressales > Cupressaceae > Sequoiadendron > Sequoiadendron giganteum. The sequence continues at coordinate 126,629,470 of VCHN02000014.1, forward strand.
AAATATATATATATATATATATATATATATATATATCTCCTTCCCTCTTTATCTCTATCTCCATATCTCTCTCTCACTCAAACACACTCTCTATTTCCCCCTCCCTATCTTTATCTCTATATGCCTCTCATGACATGGTAGGTTTGGTGTAAATAAAAGTAAGTGGGCTAGAGAATTACTAAAAAATGATGGTGGATTATTCAAAAAATGTACATCCATCAAAATAGAATAGGACACAAAATTCCAAGAGGTAAAAGTGTTAGTGTAGGTTTTTAATTTTCCTTGTGTTAGGGAATCTTGTTTTTTTACACACATTATTAAGCTTACTTAGGTTATATTAGAATGGTTAGGATAAGGACATGTGGCATAATCCATCAATCACATGTGTCACTCACACCCACCTTTGGGTAGTTGAGTCTCACACCCTCTTTTGGATTCTTATGCCACCTCTCATAACCATTTCTTTTTTGTATATGAGTAGACATAACCATGTAATTTGACATTTACCAAGTAGGTAAAACTCACACATATTATGGGAACTTGGGAGTTATTACTCCTCTTGTAATTATCTACCATTATTTTTCTATATAAACAACAATCACCCCTCTCCTTGGCTAGTAATATGAAATGCTAGTTCAATAGTAAGGGAGTGCTGAGTTTATTTATCTCTAGATTTATTTTCTTGCTTTCCTTCAATCATTTTGATCTTGGGTGATCTCACAACCAAATATAACATGGTATCAGAGCTGCTTGTGAGTTGTGGGTTAGTAGCTTTTGCAATCCATTCTTGAAAGAAAAGTATGCTCTTCTATTGCATCCTATGATGACCTAGAGAATAAAAAATGTTTGATAGAGATCTCAGTTTCTAGGGGGATTCCTTTCTATTGCATTTTATTTTAGGTATTTTGGAGATTCCTAGAGACATTCTGAGCTTACCATTGAGTTCAAAGCAGCTAAAAAAGTTAGATCAAACTTTTATTTCATCCAAATTAGACACTGGATGTGAGATCTATGAAGCGTTGAAAAAAGAGGTTTTCTAAGAGGTTCCAAAAGGTAGTCATCAAATTGGTGCATTTTCAGCCCAAACGGACCTCACCATCATGCTTAGAAGGCATCAAAACCTAAGAATCTACTACCAAATTATTGAAAATATAAAATGTCAAAATTGAGGCAAATATTTTTAACAAGTAGATCCGTACGGCCCCACCTACGTATAGTACAGTATGAAAAAAATATTTTTTTTATTAAATTTTTCTACACTATCAAAGAAATAATTATTGTTTCAAAAATCAAATCGTAGTTTTTTATTAATTATTAAAAAATAAAAAAAATAAAAAAAAATCAATATTCAAAAGTTGAAAAAAAACAAACAAAAAAGAGGTTAAATATTTGGTACAAGGTACCAATAGGGTACCCATGCCCCTGTCGACCCTTGTACCTAGTCAGTATAGAAGTATGCAGGCTTTAACCCATGTGCCCCCACTTGCATGTGTGCCACCCTCTGCATGGGGATTGGGGTGTGGCTTCAGTCCCCCAAATAATTTGTAATATATTTTTTATTATTTAAAATTAAAAAAAAAACAATAAAAAGTTCATAATTTATGCACCCTCATCCATATTGTTCCTACACCCTTGGCCTTCATGCCAAGGATTTTAAAGTTCTACTAAAGTTAGCAACTTTTTGGTGGTTTTTTCTAAATCTGGAGTTCTATATTTATTTGGCAGTTCTCTAGTTTTGGCAACTTTTCAAATTTAGTGGCATTTCAACTATTGTTGGTGAGACTCTACATTTGGAAGGAACTTAGCTAAATTTGGAAGAGGTTTGGTTTTAAAAAAAATGACCCCTCACCATTGAAGCTTTTCTTTTTGCATCCAATCTTTAGGAGGCCCATTCTTAGTCATACATAGGTGTTTTTCAGCGCAATTTTTTTTTTATTCTAGGTAAAATTTCATTCTCTTCACTGTGGTGGAATCATATTTTTCTGAAGTGATCCCATTTTTTCATAAAATCAGTTTCTAATCAGATTTGAAGGACGGTTCTCATTTTTGAAACTTCAAACAGATGCATAACTTTCCAGTATGACCTAAGATTGAGGTGATTCTTTTTTTGAAAGTGATTTTTTTTTTAATCACTACACATTGGTGTTATTTTGAGGTTGTCATGTAGAGGTTTTATTGTACTTTTAGTATTTCAGTCCATTTTTGGACATTGTAAAACTCTAGAAAACAACTCCAACATTGTAAATACACCGATTTATAAAGTACCAAATAATTTTTTGTTGGGGGGCATTCTTGATTGAGTGAAAAAGGGGGGGTGTGTCTATGTGTTTTCCTTGCATTTCCTTACATTGCAACAATAATCTAAAATGGATAAAATAGTTCCTCTAGTCAAACCATACAATTACTTTGAGTGGAAAAAATGAAATGGAACTTCACCTAAAAAAGTTAAAATTGTATAGAATAGCAATGGGTATTGATAAGGAACCTACAAAGGATGAAGAAAAACTTAAAAAAGTTCAACAAATGTGATGAAGCTTTTGGCACCTTATGCATGGTTGTATCTCCTGATCTACACTTTCATATTATGTCTGCAAAAACACAAAATGAAGTGTGGAATGCTTTGAGTACTCTCTTTCGTAAACAAGATGATTTGAGAGAACATTCATTGGAGAATGAGCTCATAGGATTGATCCCTTGCAACATTGACACCATTCATGATTTATTTACTAAGTTGAATGCCATAAGATTGTAGTTGGAGAAATGTGGAGTTAAAAAGGATGACTCACAGTTGGTTTAAGCATTCTTTCAAAACTTGGTCTAGATTATGCAGTGTTTGTTTCTACATTTCATGCAATGAAAAGAGCCTTCGGAAAAGAATTTACTATGCCTTCTCTTGGTGAGTTTTCTTTTGATCTCACAAAGGAGTGAGATAAATTGATTTAAATGGGAATATTAAATCTTCCAAGTCTCATGCCATGCTTGCAAAACAAGGCAATAACAAGCAAAACAAGAAACAAAAGAACCAAGGAGATAGAAAAAAAGATTCAAATAAATCTCCATCTACTTTTAAAGTAGACTCGATAAATTATCTTCAAAAGAGAATTCATCTAAGAAGGAGAAGCCCGCTTGTGCATATTGCAAGAGGAGTGGACATGAAGAAAATTTTTGTTATAAGAAGGATATTGATGAATTAAAACATCTTCTTGAGAAGAACAAAATCAATTTTCCTTCTCGAATGGTTGAATCAAGTTCATCTAGTTCCAAAAATTCAAAACATTCAAAATTTGATAAGGAAAAAGATCATACTACTAGGGAAATTAAATCAAAAGGTAAAGCTCTTTGTGCTTCTATAGGTCTTAAATAATGTGGATGGCTTCTAGATTTTGGAGCTTCTCACCATATGGCTTCTACACAGTCTATGTTCTCTTCTTTTGAGCCTTGTGTTATGCCACCTATTCTAATGGGAAATAATACTTACATGAATTTAATTGGGAAACATTGTGTTAATATTGGGGATGGAACCTTCAATGATGTTTTGTGTGAACCTCATTTATCAAAAAATCTTATTTCCATGTATCAGATCACTCATGGTGGAGTAGGGAAGATTGTGGAATTCACACTTGATTTAGTTATCATAAGAGACTTGGAGAGTAGAGAGATAATTTGTACTGAGATGGTTGATCATGCATCTCAGTTATATTTTTTTTTAGAATTTGCACCTAATGATGGTTCTGATCCTTTGGTTGTTGATCACACTCCTAGTGTGAACTTTGATTGTGAGGAGAACTTTGGTTCCTTGAACTTGGGTATTCTCACATCAGATCTAGTTCTTGAACCTTGCATTCCTTTTGAGGCTCAATATATTGTTGCTTCCAAGGATACTGGTGATGCTACATTCATGTCTACTTGTGATTTAGTGCAATAGGATATACATCATCTTCCAATTATAGCTAATTGGGATGACTACTTGGCAAACATTGTAGGTTTGTTTATGGAGTCTCATATTCCACACTTGAGAGACACTATTCATGATATCCATCTTCTCTTTGATGAAGTTTATTCTTCTTCAATTGTTGTAGAGGAACCTTTGGATCCTCTTGTTCATTATCCACATGATCATTCGTCACAGTTTGACATGAGTGTGGATACTTTTGAGCAACATTTGGAGAAGGCACCTTTATCTTCAAAGGAGATATTGGAGTCTTTGGATTTTGTTTTGCATACATCTCTACTAGGTTCTAGATTGTCATCTTCATAAGTGTGGCCTAGAACACCTTATTTCATGGTGGCAACGTTTTGCATCAACATGGAGACACATGATCAGTTTTCAAAGACTTCTTACATTTTGAGATTTCTTCCCTTAGATTCCTTTCAAGAATGGGAAGATGTTCTTCATACACCTTTGGTTTTGTTTCTTCCCAAGGGGAGGAATATTGTTTGATGATCCTCGAGCATCAACCATTGGTGCAATTAACTACTTGAGGGAAGGCTACATAGTTCTTCTTATCCTTTCTATTTTGGATGGGACTTCTTCCTTGCATTGGGATTTTTCTTGTGTTGGGAAACTTGTTTTCCTTTCTCTCTTTTGGGGAGGAGTTTTGTCCCATTAGGTTTCTTACTTTTCTTTGGTTGTGAGAGATTGCATTTGTACATGGGCACCTAGCATGGTGTAGTAGCTAGGACCCATCTTTGTGTCTTTTTACCCACCTAATCTACACTTAAGGGGGGCATTAGTGTAGGTTTTTTTTTTCTTATGTTAGGGAATATTTATGTTTCCTACACACATTATTAGTTTGTCTTAGGTTATATTAGAATGGTTAGGATGAGGAAATGATGCATAATCCATCAATCACATGTGTCACTCATACCCACCTTTAGGTAGTTGAGTCTCACACCCTCTTTTGGATTCTTATCCCACCTCTCATAACCATTTCTTTTCTTAATCTGAGTAAGAATAACCATGTAATATGGCATTTAACAAGTAGGTAAAACTACCACCTATAATGGGCACTTGGGAATTATTACTCCTTTTGGAATTATCTTCCATTATTTTTCTATATAAATAGAACTCACCCCTCTCCTTGGCTAGTAATATACAATTCTCGTTCAGTGCTATGGGAGTGTTGAGTTTATTCATCTCTATATCTCCTTTCTTGTTTTCTTTCAATCATTTTGATCTTGGGTGATTTCACAACCAAAAATAACAAAAATATTTCAACTAAACTCCTAGACACGACATTAAATGAAGAGATCAAACAACTTAGATGAAATCAAAGTAAGGGATAATGATGTTAGAGAAAGCTAAAACTTACAAGGATTTTTTATAAATTCTTTCTGCCAAAGAAAAACCACAAAATGGAAGAATAATGCCAATATTCCAATTAGTCTCAAAAGGATGAAGGACAAAAATGAATGAAAATCCACACGATGATAAATGGGGATACAAAGGAGGGATGCACAAAAAGTGTCCATTTCAAAAGGGTAACAAAATTTATTTGACTTCATCTCCAAGCTTTGTAAATAGTTATTGAGTGCTAGTGTTTCCTAGCTAGATTTGTAATGTTCCTAGAAATCTGGAAAAACCACCTGTATAGGGACTAAATCACCTAGGTGGGTGAATGAGTCTCATATTAGAGATTTTACACAAAATTCAGTAATTTTTGAGTTATTTCTAAGGTTTCTAACATGTATAATTATAGTTTTCTAGTGAAATTCAATGATCCAAGATGCAAAAATGCAACCTATATGCACTTTTCCACTAATGCAAGATTTAAGAGTACTAAATGCAATTTTTACTAATGCAAATGTAATGCAAAGTTAACCTAGATCTAGGACTACAATGTTCTCCAAATCAGAAATGCAAGTGTCCAAAGGTCAGGTTCACCAAAATGAATCAAAGGAAATATGGGTTCCACCTTTTAGGAGATGGAACCAAGGGGGTTGGGCCTATTTCACTCTTAGTTCATTAGGAAACCAAGATCCCTCAATCAAGTGACTCAATTAAGGGAAGGAACTGTGAGGTTTCCTTAGGGGTGATTAGACGAGGGGTTTACCATTAAAATGAAGCTTCAAAAGGAGAGATGCAAACTATAATGCACTAAACCCTAAAAACTTAAAGACATGAAAGCATTAAATCAAATTGAAAAATAGGAATGAAATAGAACATAACCTAGAAGAATGGAGAGGTCAAAACAAGGTCTGCAATCTTGAAAATCTATTGTTTGAAGCTCACTAGGACTAATACGCCAAGCTAAGAAATCTACTCCTAGTCTAGGCTTTTTAGGTAGAAGCTAGAATCTCCTAGTGACTAATCTAGATATGAAATTTTTTAGAAAAAAGGTTGTACTAGGAGTCATATGCCCAGACTGTTGCAAAGTGTCCCGAAAAAGTGAAAAGTGTTCCAGGAGTAGAATTTTGAACTAAAACTTTGTGAGCCTTTGAAGATGGATTAAATAAGAATTTTCCCACTGGTTTCATGAAAATAGGTTGGATATATTTATCCAAATATAATTTTTTTGTGAGCCTTGACAACTTCTTATGACAACTTTGCAACTTTGCAATTTTGCAAATGACCTTCAAACTCCAAATTACCTAGACCAAACCCTTGAAATAAAGGCTGAAAACTTGTGGGAAATCACTCCAATGGATGTGGATCTTGATTATTGATCTTGATATGAGATAATACCTTTGAATAATTTCTTGAATCATAAAAACCTACTTCACAAATGTTAGCTCAAAAGCACACATGATGCATGAAGACTTTGACATTATGCTTGAATATTCAATGTTGCTCCAAATGCTTGATAATTTTCTCTTGAATTCTCTTGATCTTATAAAATTTCCTTAGGAGTTCTCTTTTGAAAATAGTAGGTGAAATTATGTGAAATAACCTTGTATTTATACTTGTTTATGCCAAATTTCATGAAATTACAACACTACAAGTCGACATCAGATCTAGGATGATAAAATCCTACTACGAATTTGATTTGAAAATAGGTCTCAATTATAGTGGGACTCATACGCCACCTTGGGTGTATGAGTCCTAGTATCTTAAACATGAGACACAAACTCCAAGAAATGTTAAGTTCAAGGAAATGTTTGAAATTAGGCCCCACGACATAGGTGAGACCCATACGCCCAAGGTGGCATATGAGTCCTAGATCACTAGATCTGGAAAACATAACCCAAAACATTGAATCATGATTTTTTATTTATTACATGTCAAGATTATTCTAAGAAATATGCATTAAATAAGGCTTGTGGATGCAAAATAGGACCAATTAAAGCATAAAGAAGCCCAATTAATTAATAAATCCCTAGATTAGTGTGAAAGTGTAAAGATACACTTTACAACACCCTAAATAAGGCACAATTAGGTCCATTTAGTTTAAAACGGCCCTAAACTTAATGTGAATGTGTAAAAAACATTACAACACCAAATCAAGACAACATTAGGCTCATTTCAACATTAATTATTCCAAATTAAGTGAGGAAAATGGATGCTTTTTCTCTCACTACATAGACTAGTAAAGATAATGGTACCCCTCTCATGCCTTGAGTGCTCAATTAGGATAAGTATGATTGAGGAAGACAAGCCGCTCAAGGAGGGTAGGACTTGTAAGGTAAATTATTCTCATATGTATCAGAGTGTACTTGGTTTCTCATTGAACCCCATATAAGTGTTTGTGATGAAACTCCCTCTCTTTCTCTCTAACATTTGACTAGGTATTGTACTTGAGTAGTACCTGAATGATGATAGTTACCTTCCATGTGCCTTTGTTGTTATTCTCTTGGTGAGTTTGCCTAAGGGCAATCCTTTTATTGAATTAGTGCATTGGCCCAATGTGTTTTTTTGATGTGATATTGGTGAGTTTGCCCAATGTGGTTGCATTATGCCATTGTAGTTGTACCATGTGATGACATGTATTGTATTCTTTATGTTATTTGGATGTTTACTGATATATTATATATTGGTGAGTTTTTTCATCATGTATGACATGAGTTTAAGCCCTCTCCCCATGTGTTTGGTATGAGTGTTGTGATTGTCACCCATGTGACTATCTCCTAGCACAATGGGAGTGGATCCTTTTGAATCCATAAGGTTGTGTGGTATGGAACCACCATTGGGGATCTGTTGTTCATGGATAAAGTAACAAAATGGAATCATTTCATTTCAATTTTAAATCATGTAGATAGATGTATATCACTAATTTATATTGTAACCTATTAACTTAGAACCTCTCATTGAGATGGGTGTAAATTTTTTAGGAAAAAGAGTATTTTGATCATTTACATGTCTCGATGTTGGTGCCAAGCACAATATATTTATACAAATATATTTATCATGATTTTTAAATGCTAAAAAACTAAGGAACATTTATTTTTGTCCTTACAATGAATTTAAGTCATATTTTATAGTTGGGCAACTTGTTACTATAACATGGTAGCCTTATCTTACCCAGGATTAACCCAACATATTTGAAATGTTCCTAACACTATTTGGGTAGCCCTATAAGTAGTGGGGTGGTGTGGTATCATATTGGGGTGGCTTGGTACCTGTAGATGCTCGAAATTAACATCATTTCTTTTGTTAATCAAATAAAGCAATTTATTCGATTAATTCACTAATGTGCATCATATTTGATTAAATAAATCAATTTATTTAATTAAAGTCCTAAAAGTCCTCTCATCTGGTTTAATAAACCAAATTGTTAAAATCAAATGTCAAATCCCTTGAATCCCTTCAAGTTTATTAATCTAAACTAGTTAACCCCTAATCAGCGTTACCCATCCTCTAGGTTTTGACTTAACCTAGGTCAAACCTAAACCCTTGACTAACCCACCAAATTGCACATGAAATTCATTTTATTTAATTATATAATTACCCATTTTTCATTCACCAAGGCATATTCTTTGAGAATATTCCTTCATTTACTCCACTTATTTGAATTTTTTACCCCAAACAATTTCCCTCCAAATTATCCAACCATATACATTTAATGCCTCTTACACATGCATTAACCTCTCTTATAGCTCTCAAACCCTCAACAGCTTGCATTAACCATGCACATTCTCCAAAAGGTGCTCCACCTTCCTCCACTAGCCATGTGAAAAGTGTCACAATATCATAGGATTCTAAGTATTTGGGCCTATATCTCAATTTGCTCTCTCTAAAGTTAACATTAGGGAACTATTGCCTTGATTCTCTTTATTTCCATATAATGGACCTTGTGGGATGAAAATAAATTGAGGCATAGACATTCAGTTTGAAATTTAACTAAGAAAAAAAGTGTGGATGTGGTAAAAAAATAATCCATTAAACAAATATATAAGATAATTGAATCCCACACATGTGTTTATTAAAATGATTTCCCGCAAGATCAAAATCCCAAAACCAAAATTTGTCAATCATCACAAATGTCTTAGTCCAAGAGATCTCAAGAAACGTCAGTCAACACTTTACCAAGTCAAAGATAGATTTCTCTATAAATTTTACAAACGTGCTTCAAAGGACAATCCCAACTTGTATTCGTTCTATTATTGTCAAAATCCAATTATTTTTCAACATTTTGAGTTTCTCACATAGGAGGTATAACATGTTCTTCAATACCTTGGCCTTGTAAATGAAGTCTCTCTAGGTTCACCTAGGATCAAATCAACCTCTTCATTTATTATTCCATCAATCAAGTGTCATCTCACAAACAACTCTTAGAATCTTGGAAAAATCGTTCATGCTAGACTTTTGGTAATCCTTCAAATCAAAATAAAAAATCATCTTGTTTGACTAAGTGTGTGTGGATGAATCCTTCTTCATACACTTAGTTAAATTATCACCTTGTGGACAAGTTTATTCCAAGATAACATCCAATATCTTGGGGTTTATGATTTCATTATCCAAAATCCAAATCAAATTTGAACCGAATCCAAAAGTCCTAAAAGTCTAGTATTCCTCCAAAGTTCTTAAGAGTTCAAGCATCCTTATCATTCTTCATTCATTTATCTCATTACCATCACTCGATCCTTAAAATCCTAGATTTTATTTTTTGTACCGAAAGTTTAGACCAACCTAAGGAGTTAGCGGTTTACCACCCATATTCCTGAAAGTTGATCCTTATTTTGTGGTCCAAACTAGATATCAACACAAGAAGTGCATGGAGAAAATCAAAGAAATATCCACTTCAAGTGATCTGAGTCAAACTGAAACAAAATTCAACCCTAGGATATCCATCAACCTTCTAATTAATGCTCTTCAAATACCTCAAAATCCTCAAGAGGGAGGTTGTCAAGTGGAGGAGGTTACCAACAATGTCCTAAGAATGACTCAAGATGAAATTGCAAAGATAGTCCAAAAATCTTGAAAACCACAAGATTGACAATATAATGATGAGACTCAATCCTTCACAATACATGCTAGCATTAGCAAAGGAAGGGGCTAAACTCCCTTCTGATTATGATGTAAGCACTATCATGAAACAACCTTTTGGGACTATGCCACCGGTATCATTCACACCATCCTCCCAAAGCATCATTCAACCCATTCCACAACCAACATCATCTCATGCTTCAAGCCAACCCATGATCACCAACAAGAGTTCATTACTGCAAGCTCTTGAAACACACCCCCTTGTAAATAGCCAAAATTTGGATGAAAACACCATCTTGGGCATGCTGAACACCATCCTGCAAGACCCAAAAAATTTGTATGTTCCACTCATTTTCCATGAGACCAACAATGCAACCACCTTCTCCACAAAAATGGCATACCCTCTTGGGGAACAAGTCTCTCTCCCCATAGTATCACAAGGACAAGGGGGTTTATTTGGACAAGGGGGAATCTTTGATGCTTCATCATCACTTCCTCAAGGGAACAGACCCCTTATACTCCCAGCACTTTCTCCGCTAATGCCCACATCCATATCAATCCAAGGTTTAGGGAAACCCCCTTTACCAACCATACCAATCCCCAATCAAAAAAATCGAATCAATCTATCAATCACAAATCAAATCCTCCAAGCATGCCACCAATATCGTAACACTAGGTGGCACTAATCCAAACATCCCAATCAACCATTACACCATCAACAACACTCAAATATCTCAAAATTTGGTCTCCCAAGGACCTAGCATATCAACCATACCATCCACCACACAAACCATGGTCATCACTCAAACACCTCAACAACCACCTCAATAAAATCTCACCACACCATCTCACACCATTCCAGATCCTCTACCTCGACCACCAAATCCAAACATGAAAAACCAGTACAACATCATGTTGCAAGTGGCCCAACAAGCCTATCAAAAGGAAATACATAAATTATAAGCCCAACAAGTTGCACAAGTTTTGCAACAAGCCAGACAACAAGCACATGCACAACAAGCTGCACAACAAGTCCAACAGGAAGCCCAAGCACAAGCACAAGCATTGCTATAGCAGTAACAAGCCCATCAAGCTACAGAAGCTCTACTAGCCACCCAAGCTGCTCAAGTTGTGCAAGAAACCCAGGCTGCTCAAGCTACACAAGCACATGCACAAGCTCAAGCATAGGCACAATCTCAATACCAAGCACAACAAGCTCAAGCCCAAGCCTTGTTACAACAACAGGCTTACCAATAGGCTTTGCAATAATACCAAGCACAACAACATTGAACCCAAAAATAAGCATTATTGGCACAACAACAACAACAAAAATCCCAACAACAAGCATTGTTGGCACAACAACATCAACAAGACCAACAACAAGCATTGCTAGAACAACAACAACTGCAAGCATATCAACAAGCATTATTGGCAAAAAAAACTCCCACAAATGAACCACCAAGTTTTTAAGCCATCTGCCCTGTAAGCGTTGCCTTGGATGGTAGGTGGGGTGACTTAAAAAATCAGAGTCAGGCAACTTGACATAAAAATTTGAATAAGTTATCTATATTATTTTAAAAATATGTAACAATAGAATCTGTAGCAAATTGAATGTAGTTTCTAAACTACTAGGTTTATTTAAAAAAAATAAAAAATCTATTTGGTGAAAATTTGAAATTTCAATGCAATAGTACTTAAATTTTAGGGAAAAAATAAAAAGTAGGTGTTTGTCTGACCACCCTAACCACAATAAAATGATAATATTTTGTTATAATAGTTTATATATAAGTAGGGGACTTATGTCCCGATGTGATGCATATTGTTTTATAATTTTTTCCAGGTAAATAATTAATTATGATTTTTTTATTACAACTTTTAAAAAATATAAAAACTCGTATGTCTGACCACCTTAACTTGGTCAAAAATTCATGAAATTGATTTTTTATTTTTTTTAACCTTTAGTATGTGAAGTATAGAATGTGACACATGTTTCAGATTCAAAAAATGTGATACCATTTGAAAGCTATATATGTTTTTCAATCAGCCTTTCAATCAGGACTTTAGTCATAATTCAAATAGAAAATGAATAATATTTATTTATTTAATTCAACATAAAGAATAATTTATATTGGTGGAAACCTGAGAATCTCTTTTAAAAACCCTTTTCGTTTCATCAATTTTGGGTAAAAACAAAGTTCTCAGCCATATGGGCCATCATATCACTTACATATCACCATGTTTTGGCCTATCATGATCTTGCACATACCCATGACTCCTAGATATCCCATAGAGTGTCCTTAAACATGCATTCTTGGTATAACAGCTTCTCGCACCAGCTTTTGAGGTATCAGAGTCTAAATTTGTGTGTGAAATCATTGGTCTCGGTAACCTGCAATATCATAACATATACACTTACCTAATAATAGGATTCCTCCCTACCGATATCACTCTGAACCTTAAAAGAACCTTTTTCAAGAAGCCAGCCCACTTTGTTATCTTAGGTGACACCTTGTAGCATAGGAGTATTGAGGGAAACCTTTTAAATTTCTTAAACGTTGAGGAAACTTTGACTACTTTAACTGAGGTACATGATGACATATGTGGTTCACATTCAAGTGGTATGACCTTGGCCAAGAAGCTACTGAGAACAAGGTACTACTAGCCGATGATGGAAAGGGAAGCTCATGAATATGTCAAAAAGTATTTGCATTGCCAATAGCATGGTGACCTCATCCATGCACCATCTTAAGATCTCCACTTGATTGTAACACCTTGGGCCTTCTCACGGTGGGGGCTCGATCTCATTGGTAAAATATCGCCCACCTCATCTAATGGACACAAGTTCATTATCACTGCTATAGAGTACTTCACAAAGTTGGTAGAGGCCATTCCTATGACCTATATCACTGAAATGTAGATTGCTAAGTTCATCTTGAATTACCTCATATGCCACTACACTACAGTGTCCCACAAGCCATTATCTCAGATAATGAGACACCTTTTAAAAACCAGGATGTTCGAGATCTATGCCAAAAATTCAACATCCAACATCACTTTTCTACTCCATACTACCCCCAGGGTAACAACCAAGCTACAACAAGAAGATCTGGAACTGGTCATTTCAAGTTAGTGAGCTTGTGATGAAATAAAATCAGAAACAAGTGTTGAATCCAAATAGCAAGGGCAAGTTTGAACCCAACTAGTTGGGACCTTTCATCGTCACTGCAAACTATAAATATAGGGCATATCATTGTCCACACCTAAAGGGGAACCTCTGTAGGAGCCTATCAATAGCTCCCATCTAAAAAAAAATTATGCCTAAGTTTCAAGGTAGAAAACCAAAAAGTAAAAAAATATAAAAATATAAAAATACAAAAAAAAAGGATTGAAAATAGTAAAGATAAAAATCATCCTCTAGTGAAAACTACTTCAGTGGTGCTTTGGGAAAGTACCTTGGTGAAAACTTGGCAATCATGTGCCTTGTGTAAATAAGCACTTTCCATCCACCATGATCTCTATGACTGGTTCCACATCACCCATCGCATTTCGTCACCCTTCCACGTCTATATCATAGCTTGATCTTGTGTATGTATCATGTTCCAACCTAGTACTACTTGGCACATCCCTAAGGTCATTTTGTCTTGCCTATATCAGAGTAGTCTATTGCATCACGTTGGGGGCATATTCTTATACATACATTAGATCGGATTCATGTATATCCTTGAAATCTTCCTAAAATTAAAAAATCCAAAACCATTCATAAAATCCTTCAAAAAACCCATAAAAATTCATAAAATCCTTCAAAAAATCCAAAACCATTCGTAAAATCCTTGAAAAAGCTTCAAACATCCAAAACATTTCAAAAATCCAAAAACAGGTCAAAAATCAAAAAATAGATTTGTCATGTCAAACTATGAGTCTTTGAGCCTGAACATAGAAAAGGCCATCATTGATGTGACCTCAAGACACATTAGGTTAGCCCTTTAGGAGTCCGTCATAATAAACTGACAATCCCACATGTTCATATTTTCATCAATAAACCGAGTCTATGTCAGTCGAACTATGTGGTCTCTACATGTATAATGTAGCCAAGGATAATCTTTGATCAACTTCTAAGGCCCCTAGGATAGGTCCTTAGGTTAGGTTCTTGCTCAAAATATTGAAAAATTTGAAAATCGAAACATTTGTAAAACATCTCGAAAATCCCAAAATAACCTCAAAATATTTCAAAATACCAAAAACATCCAAAATACCCAAAATCATCCATCTTGTCTCACGTTCATCTGCAATAAAGAATCATTCATAATAAATAATCATCATCTTCATCCTTTGGAAACACAATCAGAAGCCAGCTTCGCAGTCAAAAGTGAAAACTCAAGTGTCAAGATCTTAAGTCTAGGTTAGTAGGTAAACAAGTTGGTCAACTCTTGGTATCAATAGCCCATCATCCCATTACTCCCAAAACCACCTGGTAACATCATGTCCTAGAATTCATCCTTCCTCCAATGGACATAAAAAATCACGCATCACCATAGCTTAGTTTTGGCTAGAGGTATGAAGAACATTAGCTTGTTTGTTTACTTGATCTTTTCTTTTTTATTTATCTTATTACTCTCATTCCAATGACCTCTCAATGATGTCTAATCAAAATTATTTAGAGAGAAAGGAATGGGGCATTGATCATTATCTTTTGTTTGTTGTGCCTATTGGATGCTTGTAATATAACCTTGGCAAATACTTGCTTTGTTATGTATGTATGGAAAGTGTTTTGAATAGCTTGTCGACTATTATATTGATAGGTTATGCCTTTCCATGCTTTGGTATGAGATGTTTGAAACTTTTGAAGTGCATCCTAGCAAGGTTTCCATATGTCAGGTGTGAATAGGATGCTCCTATCTGTTTGCTAAGTCAAAGTCCATCACACTAGATACAATGACATCCTGGTTGTTTGTACCTCAATGCATCGTATCTATGTGTGTTATCAAACATAAGGAAATTTATGCTCTTTACATCCCCAATCCCTAGATAATAAATGCATCATCATTATCCATCATCATATCTAATAAAGTCTTGATGACTCATAGACTTGTTGGACTTATGCATCATGTCAGATTCAAGGGTTGATCCCTCTCATTTTTCTATCCTCTTTCACATTAACATGCATCCATCATTCACCAAAATCTGCATGTATCCGTCTTGCATTCATAAAATTTGCATACATCCATAACCTTTCCATCTCATCATAATAGGAAACATCATCCATGCATTGCATCATCAATTAAGTTATTTCAGATAATATAGATTTGTTATTCTAAGCATCTTAACCCATCTCATTTTATAATCATTTAATATGTTTAGGATAATATAGATTTATTATTCTAAGCATCTTAAAAACATCTCATTTGTATCATCATTATCATATAGATCTATTAGTCTAACCATCCATACATCCATATTGAACCTCTTTGTCATGAAATCGACCCTAAAATTGAACTTTTCGCCTGATCTCTTGAGGGGGCAATGTACCCGCATACTTTTTCCGCTGGGGCATCTGAAAATAAAAATAAAAATTAAACTTTGATCTTAGTAAGGTTATTCTTTGAACCAATGCAACATGTACATTTCTCTAAAGAGGGGAAAAATGTAGACACTCAAATTAACATCATTTCTTTTGTTAATCAAATAAAGCAATTTATTCGATTAATTCACTAATGTGCATCATATTTGATTAAATAAATAAATAAATTTAATTAAAGTCCTATAATTCGTCTCATCTTATTTAATAAATCAAATTGTTTAAATCAAATGTCAAATCCCCTAAATCCCTTCAAGTTAATTAAACTGAATTAATTAACCCCTAATCACCATTACCCATCCTCTAGGTTTTGACTCAATCTAATTCAATCCTAAACCCTTGACTAACCCACCCACTTGCACATGAAATTTATTTTATTTAATATATAGTTACCCCTTTTTCCCTCACCAAGGAATATTCTATGAGAATATTCCTTCATTTACTCCACTTACTTGACTTTTTTACACTAAATAATTTCCCTCCAAAAATCTCCAATCATATACATTTAATGCCTTTTACACATGCATTAACCTCTCTTACACCTCTCAAATCCTCAACCACTTGCATTAATCATACACATTCTCCATAATGTGCTCCACCTTCCTCGACTAGCCATGTGACAAGTGTCACAATATCATTGGTTCTTCTTTAGTCCCACATTCATCTCATCTCTCCATTCTTCAACTCTTGAATCTATAAATACAAGGCATTTCTACTCCACAATCCATCCACAATCTGAGTATTTGTAGTATTGGCATATGCATCATCTTGCATTTCATCACATTTTCAAGGCATTTTCATTATCATTTAGCTTATCAAGGAGGTGGGAAAGAACATCCTTTTCACATCAAAGGATCACCACTTCCACTATGAGATAGGTATGATTCATGTTTTCCTATTCTTTTATTTAGCTTTTCTTGTTTCTTTGATTACATATTTAACATGATTAAGTATTTCATAGAGATGTTTGATTTGCGTTGCTTTAATTGACCAACCATGCTAATAGATGTCAAGTTTTAAGAATTTTCAGATTTTACATCTACATTACATTACTAGGGTGGCCTAGTTTTGGTAAGCCCAAAAGCTATAGTTTTTTCCTGTGTGTGTTGGGGTGACTTGGTCCTGTGCTTGGGTGGTCTCATCCCCATACAAAAACCAGAACATGAACCCTCTTAACCACTAATAGGTAGAGGTTATCTAAGCCTTATTCCATTGTTACATAATTTTTTATGCCTTTTATTTTACCCTTTTTAATCGTTTTAGTCGTTGAAATGCTCAAAAACCTGGTCAAGTTTCCTTTAATTCAACAATTGATCTTCATTCATTATTTTGATGCCTTTTATGGGAAAAAAATGTAAAAGTAAGTTGTTCCTCATGGTCCGAAGAGTATAGTGGTGTTATGTACTTGACCCTTTGTAGTTTCATTAAGAGCTTGTGGCTACTCTTTCCTCCTTTTGTGTGGCTTCTTCTGAAGTTTCTTGATTATCAAACCTATGGTTAGAGGGATTGTGCACCTAGTCTTTGAGAGTATTGGGAAGGATGTAAACCTTATTTGTTGGTATTGTTAGTGTTCTCAACATTCCTCATAGGTCATGGGTTTTGTGGAGTAGTTCTTCTTCTTGTGTATTGTCACATTGTGATGAGATGCCTTGATAAGCATGAGGTTGTCTGAAAGTGACTCATTGTCATTCTTGTTTGTGGTAATTTATTCCTCTATGTTAGGAAACCTCTTGTGGAGGATTTCATGTATTTTTAGAGTTTTTTAGTGTGTCTACGTGTGGATTGGAGGTTGATGTTTCCCTTATCCTATCTGAGTGTGGTATTGCGAGAGAACATAATTGTGGATAGGTAATAGATCATCGTCTATGTGTTATCCTATCTCTCTCTCCTACATATTCATCATGGTGGATTTATCCCATGATTGGTTAGTCTTTCGCTATTGCGAACTTGCTTATGCAATGGTGAAGTTGGTTTTTTGTTCTTTTTGTTGTGTTGTTACACTTGTGTGCATGTTGTGCAACTTCAACATGTCAGTGTTACATTATCGGTGGTGTTGTTGTTTCAAAAAATGTTGTTTCATCAGGTTTTGTTCCGAGCTTGTCTTCTCGGGGCATTATAACTTATCTTTGTTATTAGGATTCCTTATACATCACCAATGGTAAGATTATTAGCAATTATCTCACAGAGAGTGAGTGCACCCTTTTTCTCAAGAATATACACCTAAGATTGTTTATCATACCAAAAAAAATGTAACTCCAACCAAAAATTCTTATTGGAGTTACGACAATATTTCATATTTTATATCAAGTTATTTGTTTAAAATTTTTAAACTTAATTTAATTTTTTATTTTGAATATAGATCTCCTATAAAAATGATCAATTTTAAACAACACATCCAAAACTTTGACTTGTTTAATAGACTCATCTAAAATTATACTTACTTTTGTAATATAATCCTTATTAATGTGATTTCAAATGAACCACTTAAATAAATCATGGCTTAGAATATACTCTTTAAGATAAACCATAAAAAAAATTAAAATACTATGAAACTATAAAAAAGATAAAAATAAAAATAAACAAGAAATAATTTCTCCAATATGAATTTATTACATAAAAGGAGTCTAAAGATTATAACTTAAAAAGTTTTCAACTAAAAATTTCATGAAAGTCATGGTGGTAGAAGAACGAGAAAATTTACAAAGTTGTAAGCTTTCGAGAATGAAGAGAAAATCTCCATGAATAACAAATGGTAGAAACTTACTCAAAGAAAGATCGAAAAGGATAAAGAGAAACTAAAATATTGATATGAACCCACCGTAAGAAAAATTAGATAGCAAAGTTTGAGAACTGTAAGTTTTTGAACAAAATTACTTTTAAGATAATTTAAAGACATCACAGGAACATTTGTTTCTTATTTAATTATTTATATATATAAATATAGAGTTATATCACGATATTCTGTTAGTTATATAATAGGGTTCAAAATTTTTACAAAAATGTATTTATCAATGTTTTTCTTACATGTTGGAGAAGAGGGGGAGAAAGGATTCTAATTTTCAATATTATCAAGAGTGGATTTGTGTAGTTTATAAGGCTATTTTTTTATCATAAATAAGTTTAATAGTTTAATGTTAATTTTGATCAATAAAATTATGATAATTATTTATCAGTTTTTAGTATGAGATGTAAAATTAATATACACATTTGAAATTGATCATTATATTTGGTCAATTTATCCTTTTAGTATGAGATGTAAAATTAATATTGACATCTAAAATTGACCATTAAATTTATTTAATTAATATTTCTTATTTATTCCTACTTTAATTTAAATCTCCACATTTATATTAATTAAATAATATTTTAGTTATTTAATTAACATTCCCTAATTTCTTCTATTTTCCTAAGTTTTAGCTTGAGGAAAATAATTAATTTTAATTATTTATTTATTTACTCTATCTTACCCCTCCTCTCATAAATTAAATAAATTAATTTTATTTATATTAATTTACCCTCACTTGTGAAGTACCCCAACTCTCCAACTTGTCCTCTAGTTCTAATCCTAATCACCCACCTAATCCATTCCCTAAACATTTGAATAGGAAAGGAACTATATCCTTCCCATTTATTTCCCACCCTCGTTGTATCCTAGCCTTGAAAGCCTTCCTATTTTGTCAAGAAAACCCTCATGGGTTCTTGTCCAAAAAGTACACTCTAAGTACACCTAAGGAATTAAAAATTCTTCTATTCTTCTCATCTTACTCTCCATTGAAATGTGAGACAAACCTTCCCTTTATGGAAAGATCCTCCCCATACCCTAAAGTACCCTCACAAGTACCAATATCCTCTTAAGTCACATTGTGCCACTTGGCACAATCTCATGGTTTGAGAGAGAACACTCAATCCTATCCCTTGATCTTTTCATCCAATCCTCACCATTGATCTCCCCTCATCAAAAATATATAAATTCAACCTCAACCCAATAAATTTTAATATACATTGGAATGTAAGATTATGCTACAAACTTTGAGAGAAAAAATCAAAATTATTAAAGAGCACAATCATTTTCATGCAACTAGGTAATTTAACATGGAGTTATTTGTTTACTTTTATGTTTGTTTGATTTTCGAATGCTTGTATTTGTTTGTTTATTTGTTTTGTTTGATCAATTTAGATGCTTGAATTGGCCATCCACTACACAATTTCCTTGGATACAATTTTTATTAATTTTTTGAGCACAAATCAAATGCCATTTATTATTTAAATAAAATATATAAATAAAAAAAGTTAAACATAATTTAAAGTAGCAAATTCTATACACCCATAAATTGATTGAAAATGAATGCACACTTAGAGAAAGAAATGGTTAATATGGTAGGTTTGGTGTAGGGAAATATAAGTGGGCTAGGGCATTACTAAAAAATGGTGGATTATCCAAAAATGTACACCGATCAAAAGAGAAGAGGCCACAAAATCGCAAGAGGTAAAATATCTCAACCAAGCTCCTAAGCACTAAAGGTATTCATGATCAATCAATATCATTGTTGTTTTTGTTTCTTTCTTCAATATTTTATTTTACACAACAGGAATTTGCATGCTACTTAGTTGCTTGCTTTTAGTTTTAGCATTAGGTTTTTTAACTTTTTTTCATCTTATCTTTGTCTAATCACATATATAATTTCAATTTCTTGTAAATAAAGTTGATTGTAATTCAATTTTAATATGAAGATCTAATATATTATCTTTCTTTTCAGTTTTGTATAAAAGTTATTTTTCTTTAGTATAGTATTAGTGTTGTTATAATCTTAATCTTTCTATTGATATCAAACTAGGTTGGAAAAATATTTATTGTGTAGGTAGCAAGATCAGAGAAACTATTATCTCCAAATGAAAAATAGAAATAGTTTACCATTTCATCTTTTATTTTTTATAGGAGACAACTATGATTATTGAAGTATTAAAATAAAGAACCTACTGTTATCCCAAGATCTTGAGGAATTAGTAGGAGTGTGATACAAATAACATACAAATAAAAATGCTTTGAATGATTGGACGACAAATAAAATAACTTAATTGAGAGAAGATAGAAAGAAGGAAAATCAAGATCTATTCACCATCCAATCTGCATTGGATACTTCAATTTTCCCTCATAATGTTGGTATGCCAAAATCAAAGTATGCATGGGAGGCTCTATAAATTGGATACCAAGGAACTACCAAGATCAGATTCATAAGGCTTCAAAACTTTTGCAGAGAATTTGAAAATGTAAGGATAAAAGAAGGTGAGTCCATTCAAGAATTTATTACTATAACTCAAGTTGTTGTGAATCATCTTAACACTCAAGGCGAAACTATAATAGAACAAAAAATTGTTAGGAAAATTCTCTAATCTCTTCCTCAAAAATTTGATCTAGTGGTGATAGCCATTGAAGAAAGTAAGGATCTAACCACCTTCAAAGATGTAGAATTGATAGGTTCATCACAATCTCATGAGGAACATATGCAATGTTCTATGGAAAGTTGGGTACAATATTTCCAATCTTCTATAAGAATTGAAGGAAATTTTAGAACTCCTCCATCTCACACAAATAAATCTCAAGGTGAGTCTTCTAATAATAGAGGATAGGTAGAGGAAGTAAAAGAGGAAGAGGAAGAAGTTATATTGATCACAAAAGTATCTAATGTAGGTATTTTGAGTTGTATGAACACTATGAATATGAATGCAATAAAAAGAAATATGACTTAAATAAGTCAAAAGATAATTAGACTAAAAAATCATCTGAAATTGTAAATCACTCCACATTCTTTAAATGCAATTTGTAAAAATAAAATCAAAAGGATGTGTGTTTCCTAGATAGTATATGCTCAAATCACATGATAGGTAAATCTAGTCTCTTTGTCAAATTAGATGATTTAGTGAGAAGTCATGTTAAATTTGGAGATGGTAAAGAAGTTGATGTAATGAGAAAATGTACCCTTCCAGTGAAGACTAAGAAAGGAAAAACTACTCATATTCGTGATACTTTAATTTTTCCAAAGCTACAACATAATATTTTGAGTATAGGGAAGCTTGTAGAAAAAAATGTAAAGTGTTTTACTACAAAATATTTGATAAATTAGATAATTATCAACTTGTAGAAAAGTGTTGTATGACAAAGAATAGAATGCTTCCTCTCACATTTTTGTCTACTAAGATGCATGCAGTCAAAGAAACCATAGATGATTTGTGCTTATGTCATCAATGTTATGGTCATTTGAATTTTGAAGGGTTGACTTTTATTCATAAGATAAATATGGTGAGAGGACTTCTATCAATTCAAGCCAAAGAAGAAGTTTGTTCAAGATGTGCATTTGGCAAGCTCAACATTGAAACACTTTTCTAGTGAAAAAATCATGAAGGGAAAAATATCCTCTAGAGCTTGTGCATGCAAAAATTTGTGTTGACATGCAAGAGGAATTAATGGGTAAGGATCTTTACTTTTTTACTTTTATTGATGATTTCTCTCACCACACATGGGTTTATTTTCTTACGAAAAGAATTGAGACATTTGAATGGTTGAATAATTTTAAAGCTATGGTTGAAAAATAGAGTGGGTATTCTATCAAAATACTTAGAACATATAGAGGGGGAAAATTCACTTCCAAAGAGTTTTCTAATGTTTGCAACAAGAATGACATAAAGAGACAACTTATTGTTGCATATACACCTCAAAAAAATCATATTACTAAGAGAAATATCCATACCATTATGGAAATGGCCCAAATTATGTTACAGACAATTGTTTTTACAAACCATTATTATGGAGAAGAAATTGCAATGATAGTATATATTTTGAATTGAAGTCCCATAAAAGCAGTACAAAACATCACTTTGAAGTGGAGTGGTCATAAGCCTTCTCTGGTTCATCTTTGAGTATTTTGTTGTTTAGCATATGTCCATATTCTAGTTCAAAGGTGGAAGAAGTTGGATGCAAAATCACAACTTAGTATCTTTGTGGGATACTTAGATCCAACTAAAGGATATGCATTTTACAATCCCAACACAAAGCAATGAAATGTTAGTCGAGATGTGATTTTTGATGAAGGGGGAGTATGATAGTGGAAAGACTATATACATAAAATTACATCAATAATCATGAGCATGGAAGATAATAGTATTCCTCCTCTCTCCACCAACTCAAGTCTCAGTCCTCTAAGTTCACAAAGTTCTTCTAATATCTCAAATTCAAGTGATAGTTCACCTCCAAAACCAACTCGAAGAAAGGTACATATTTTATTGTTGTTTATCAGAGGATTAAAAATATAAATCCAATTGCTAATTTTTCTTTGCTTAGTACAATTCAAGGTGAACCGTTTGTGTATGAAGAAGTAGTGAAAGAACTAGTATGGGTTGATGCATTGAATGATGAAATAAATTCCATTCATAAAAATAATAAATGGGAATTAGTTTAACTTCCCAAAGATAAGAATATGATTGGGGTCAAATGGATTTACAAGGTCAAATATAATGTAGATGGAACTTAGTATAGCGCCACAAGGTAAGATAAGATTAGTTTCTAGGGGATTTGTACAAACACCTAGTTTAGATGATTCAGAAACATTTAATCTAGTTGCCAAACTTGATACAATCAAGATTATATTGGCTATTGTTGCACAATACAAATGGACAGTATATTAGATGGATATAAAATTAAAATTCCTTAATGGTTATATAGATGCAGAAGTATATGTCGAAAAAAATATGGGTTATGAAATTCTAGGCAAAGAACACTTTGTTTACAAGTTGAAGAAATATCTTTATGGGTTGAAGAAATATCCTCATGCCTGGTATGCTATGATTGATAGTTATTTCATTAAGAATAAATTATGAAGAATCCACTCAAAGAACACCTTCTATGTCCAATGTATTGGTATTGATATTCTCATAGTTTTCCTTTATATTGATGATCTTATTTATATAGGTAACAAAAAACTTCTCATGGAGAAATTTTAAGAAGAAATAAAACAAGAATTTGAAATATATGATTTGAGACTCATGCAATATTTTCTTTGTGTTGAACTGCAACAAAATTGGAAGGTATATTTCTCTCTCAAACCAAGTATGTAGTTTATTTTTTGAAGAAATTTTGAATGGTGACATGCACATCAGTTGCAACCTCAATAACACTTGGTGAGAAATTAACCAAGGAATATGTAAGTTCCAAGGTTGATGCTACTTTGTATAGAAGTTTGGTTGGAAGCCTAATGTACCTCATAACCACTAGACCTAATATTATGTGTGCTATGAGACTCATCTCTCAGTTCATGCAGGATCCACATGAGTCTCATTGGTGTGCTATAAAAGAATTCTTAAGGTATGTGATTGCTATAGAAAATTTGGGTATTCCTTATTCTCCCATTGAAAAATTTAAGCTAGTTGGTTACACAGATTGCAATTGGACTAGCTCGTTGAATGATAGAAAATCCACATCTGGTTATGTTTTCTCACTTGGCTCTAGTATCTTGGAGTTGTAAATGACAAGCAACAATGGCTCTCTCATCTGTAGAAGAAAAATATATTGTAGCATCAACAACCAATTGTCAAGCCATATGGATTATAAGGATATTGGAGGATCTACATTTGGTTCGGGAACATCCAAAAACTATTTATTTTGATAACAATAGCACTATTACTATGACAAAGAATCTTGTGATTCACACTAGAATTAAACGCAAAAAAATCTTAATAGATTTGAAAAGGAGGAGAAAACAAAAAATAAAGAGAAACAGGCATGAAACATTTATATTAATCACAATAAGGACACTACATAAACATTTTGGAGCTACTTCTCATTCAAAGACACATACATTTGTTACAAAGATTCTTTCAACTCCTTACATAGAGCATAAACCTTCAAAGCTTCGGCTCTTTCATAAACATAAATTCTAAAACCATTATTTTCATTCTTACTACTATTGGAGTTGTTGCTCCTTGACACCATTACATCATATTGTTACTCAGATTTTCTTACAACACCTTTACAACTCTTCAGAGTTGTACTCTTTTGAGAGTGAGTATAAAGAAAAATAGTCTCAACAATATATAGAGAGTTAAGTGTGAATTAAGGACAGAGAATTGAACATAAAATAATATATTACTTATCACCCAGAAAGCATGTGAGACCTACAATGAGGTAATATGAAATCATTTTAAATCTATGCCAAAATTTATCCTCGATATTTTTCTTTAATGCTAAGATTGTTTGTGATCCAATGTTGATATGGATGTTGATATAGAGCGTGTTGATGAGACAGGTCTAGTTGGGAAATTTAATGAAGTGGTTGGGATTATATTTCTAACACTCCCACTTTATCACAAGTATGAATTTCATTCACCAATTCTGTAATCTTTAAATTATATGGATCGAACGTGGGAAATTCGAATTTTCTATTGGGATGCTCTAACTACGAGCTCTGGCCTTCTTGTCACTAGTCCATCATAGGTTTAGGTGTGATACTTTTGTTTTCTCTTGACACCTCCCTTTGAGCTACACTACTAGTGCTCGAGGATCCTAACTTTAGTGGGCTCTATTGGCCTTAATCACAGAAGTACAAAATGTTATCCTTCTTTGATCTCCTGATCTCCTTTAGCAACTCCTCTTTCTTGTACTGTTTTGGCATCTTTCACATTCCTCCGCATTTTCAAACATCCTCCTTCAAACTATGACCAAAAAACCTATGGTTATGAACCATTCCTTTCATTCATATAGTGGCCTTTTTCTTTCACTGGCACGATTCACCTTTTTGCAACTGCTTCAATGATCCTTTCTTTCTGCTTCAACAATCAAAACTGACAGCCTCCTCTCTTCTCTAAATTGGTGGCTTCAATCTCTCTTCCATCTCAAAACCAAGAAATCTGCCTTATAACATACAACAATTTTCAAACCAAAAATTGCAGAGTTACCTTTACTTATGAGAATTTCTTTTAACCATTGATCTACAACCACCTTTGAGCTACATCTAACCTTTGACTGACGTCCTTTTTCTTCCAACAAAATCTGTGAACAAACCAAAAAATCAACCCTTCTAAACAACATAGCATCCTCCAGCAAGCAGCTACTGACTTAAACAAGCAAACTAACAATCAACGACCCACCTTTTGTCTTTAACCAGTGGCTACAACCAAGTCTTAATACTTTTTCACCACCTTTTCTTTTCTCCTATCTTATAGCAGGCTTCTATCTCCTTTTTCTCTGCAGCGATCTCTTTCAACAATCTTTTTGTGTTTTCCTATCTTCAACAACTAACTCCTCTTGGCCTGGTCAATTTCTTCATTTCAAACCCATCTGCAATCATTTTCTACAATGGTCGGCCTTGTTTTTTTTAACTTCAACTAACCCCCAATCTTCTTACTATTCGACCTTTCGAGTGTCCTGCAACTTCTTTGTTAACAAACTTTTACTCCTCCACTCGGCATCCAATTGCCTGTGCCTCTTTTCCTTGGCATCAATTTCCTCCTTACATGATCCCTTCTTTGATAGAGCTGCAAATTTATATCCTTTTATGACGGCAAGGTCTTCAAAGATACAACAAACTTATTCTTTTAGCAGTTTTCCTTTCACAACAATCTCCTCAAACTTTGAGCAATTTAGCAGTTGTGTTGCTCTTCTTCTTTTAAGTCTTTTAGGCGGCCTTTCTCCTTCCTCATTCCTGCGATTACCTTCCAAGCTGAATTTTATGATCTCCTCAATCTACTTGTGTATCTTCAACTCACAATCATTCTTCTCCAAACAACTTTTTATGACTTCATATCTTCAACTCTTCTTCAATCGTTGGCTGCACTACACACCTTTGAATTCCATCGATCTGAAACTTGCAAACAGTTCCTTTGATCTCTTTGACTTGTGTCTCCCTACAAACATAAAACTCTTTACTTGGCAATTTCAAACCATTCAATTGCGGGCATCATTTTGGACTGGCCTCTTTTCAACAACCATCCATGAACTCTTCCTTCTACAAATTTTCAAACCCGGACAAACTTCCCGAACTAGCTCTGATACTAATTAATGGATTTGAAAAGCAGGAGAAAATAGAAAATAAAGAGAAACAAGAATGAAACATTTATATTAATCACAATAAAGACACTACATAAACTTTTTTGAGCTATTTCTCATTCAAAGACAGATACATTTGTTACAGAGACTCTTTCAACTCCTTACGTAGAGCATAAACCTTCAAAGCTTTGGCTCTTTCATAAACAGGCATGCTAAAACCATTATTTTCATTCTTACTACTGCTGGAGCTACTGCTCCTGGACACCATTACATCATATTGTTACTCAGAGTTTCTTACAACACCTTTACAACTCTTCAGAGCTGGACTCTTTCGAGAGTGATTATAAAACAAAACAGTCTCAACAATATATAGAGAGTTAAGTATGAACTAAGGACAGAGAATTGAACATAAAATAATATATTACTTATCACCTAGAAAGCGTGTGAGAGCTGCGATGAGGTAATATGAAATCATTTCAAATCTATGCCAAAATCTATCCTCAATATTTGTCTTTAGTGCTAAGATTGACTGCGATCCAATGCTAATATGGAGGCTAATACGGAGCATGCTGATGAGATAGGTTTAGCTGGGGAAGTTAATGAAGTAGTTGGGATTATATTTCCAACAAATCTGACATCATTACATTTGTGATTTGGTTCAAGATGGACAAGTGGAGTTGAAGTTTTGTCCTTCATTTGAACAAGTTGCTAATATCATCACCAAAGATCTTTCTACAACTAGTTTTGCTACCTTCAGACATCAGTTGGAACTCACCCCTATTGATCACCCCTATTGATCATTAGGGAGAGTTTGAAGATATTCATGATCAATCAAGGTCTTTGCTGCTTTTATTTTTTCTTTAATGTTTTGTTTTATGCAACAACAGTTTGCATGCTGCTTAGTTGCTTGCTTTTACTTTTAACTTTAGTTTTTCTAGCTGTTTTTTTTCAGTTTTTATGTGATCTTATCTTTATCTAATCATATATAGCATTTCAATTGCCATTTAAGTACAGTTAATTTTAATTCAATTTTTAATATGAAGAAATAATACACTATCTTTTCTTCAGTATAGTGTTAGTGCCGTTATAATCTTAATCTTTCAGGCACGACATTAAATGAAGAGATCAAGGAACTCAGATTAAATTGCAGTAAGAGATAATGATGTCTTAGAAAGCTAGAACCCACAGGGATTGCTTATATATTCTTCCTCCTAAAGAAACACCACAAAATGGAAGAATGATGCCAATATTCTAATTAGTCTCAAAGGATTAAGAACAAAAATGCATGACAATCCACATGATGAGAACTGGGGATAAAGAAGAGGGATGAACGAGGGTAACGAAATTTGTTCGACTTAATCTCCAAGCTTTGTAAACAGTTGTTGAGTGCTAGGGTTTCCTCGCTAGATTTGTAACGTTCCTAGAACACTGGGAAGTTAATGGAAGGTGCTGTTGTAAGAGTATTGCTTGTTTTGGAAAAGTGATAATTGGTTGGATGTGGTGTAGCTGGAATCTTCATTGGGCAACCCTTCATATTCACAGTGTGGTTGTCACATTGATTGCTGACACGTTGCTTTGTTTTTGTGCAATGTAGAGCTCCAATCTGCTGTTTCTGAAATTAAAGATAGGAACTTGTGATTTTCCTTTTGGGCCACAATTATTAGGTGCATAACGTTTTTGTACTTCTGTGCTTCGGGAGTTTGATGAAGTTATGATCTAACTATATTTTAAAAAATATTTTTATATTGGTTTTATTTAGGAATGTATTGCAAATTAAACTACCAAACGATATCTCAGTTAGTGTTTCATATGTTGTGGCTCACCGAGGTCTGCGGCTTGAAAGATGAATGGTCTGTGTTGCAGTGATTTCCTACAGTATGTTCAAAGAATAATCAACATAGAATAAGACGTTATCTGTATAATATATTCTTAGCATTCACATTGATTTCCTTTCTTCTTAGTTGAGGAAACGGGATCTGTATCATGGAAAAACTACCATGGGTTTCTCAGTAATTTGTGTAAAAAGCCAACTTTGTGGTGTATTCCTCCTGATGGGACAATAACCCCTTTTAGAACAGAACCACTTCTTCAATAAATTGAAACATCTACACGATTACATCTAGAGGACTAGATCCCAAGCATGGAAGTAATCTACAATACTTGCAATCATAAACATTTGAAAATAACCGAATCTAAATACATGAACTACTAATAAAATAAAAGATTGTTTCACTACAAATATATAATGAATGAACTATTGTAGGACCTAGCCGTGTACCTTGTATTGGAAAATTCATAGAGTTTCCCATTGTTGGAGAAGATGATGAGAGCCACCTCTGCATCACACAGCACCGACAGCTCGCAGGCCTTCTTCAACAGCCCATTTTTTCTCTTACAGAATGTAACTTGTCTATTGATCTTATTCTCTATCTTTTTCAGCTGAACCTTCCCTCTGCCCATTGATGACTTGTAAAAGTCTTCTTCAAGCCGAGATTCAATTCAACACATCTAAACCCTAATGGCGGCCATGAAAGAAAAGTATTATATTCACGTGCTAACCACGCATATAGATTACATAAATTTTATTTGAGAAGGCTCAACAAGTAAAAAGGGAGATTTCAGTTTCCTTGGGCACTCACAAAACAAGATTTGAAGAATCGAATGCTTCTCTGCAGGCTGTTCACTCGACAAAATTTTAGAAATGAGAGAGGGTTGAGTAATTGTTGAAGAAATATGGATATCTTTTTTAAAGGCGATATGTCTACTTTCCCATGTGAACACGGCCCCCAACTTCAACCGTCATGATAGCGAAAGATTTAATAGAATATTGGAAACTGCATGGTTGTTCTCGAAAACTTCCAAAGTTAACAAACTAAATACTTTTATATCACGAATTATTATATATTCAGTCTGACTGACAGTATTTAGTCTTCTGTTACATTATGCACATTCTGTCGTTTGCTTGCCATATTCACTAGCATTTGCATTTTCAACTTATTTACATTTTCTTCCACTTGCCGATTTTAATTTTTTGTATTTTCGAGGAATAGATCTATGTGTGCCTGTGTACACAATATATTATTTAATTAATTTTATCTAGGTCCTAATCACATTTCATTAGGCTTATTTAAAATACTTTTAAGTTATTTATTTTTTTGTCTCATGTTGTCATATCTATCACCTTGCATATATAAGCAAGGTTTGTTTTTTACATTATGTATCTTATGTCATTTGTATCTTGTAGCAGCTTGTATGTATTATATAATCTAATATTCATTTCTTGCTACTTTCTTGTTGATTATTGTTTTTGGCTTTATAGAGAATTTTAGTTACTTGAGTCTATTGTGTGACTCTTATATTGTATTCATAACTATATAATTAGAGCTTTAGATTTAGAAGCCTCTTTTCAATCTGGAAGTGTTTTGAGAAATAACTTTTGTTAAATGAAATTTGATTCAAAATGGACTTCACAATAGAATTTGAAAGGTTAAAAAGTTATAAACTAATAT
This sequence comes from Sequoiadendron giganteum, assembly GCA_007115665.2. NCBI lineage: Eukaryota > Viridiplantae > Streptophyta > Pinopsida > Cupressales > Cupressaceae > Sequoiadendron > Sequoiadendron giganteum. The sequence goes on from VCHN02000014.1 coordinate 126,659,952, forward strand.
CAAATTTGGTAGGGTTTGGATTAAAAAAAATTGCTCATTTTTAAGGGCTTGCAAAAAATTACAATGCATAAATTCATATAGTCATATGGATTCGTATAGCCATACACATCCCTACAATCTATATGATTGCACACAAGTGTACTTGCTAGAAAATTAATGTTGTAGAATTGTCAAATAATTATATAGAATACTCCATCATATGCATCACTTTGTATCATCAATGGGTATGGTTTGCACCATTGCCTACATTAGGGGCTGCTCTATAGCAATTTTTTGGATATACAAAAATTTAAATTATTTTACACATTTTTTAAAATTCCTAGTTATGAGGGGCTGAAGCACTTGGGCACCCTTGGCCATGAAGGGGGATAATGCCTACAAGTGTACAAGGAGTGTCATCACTACCAAGTGCCACCCTCACTTATGTATCATTTTATTTGATGAGCTCCTACGTGACCTAGTGATGCATATATTTTGTACTACCTAGATCTACCACTAGGATAGTGTAACCACTCATCTCGTTGCTAGAATAATGTTGGCCTCTATTTTATTTTTCTAATGGAGCAGATTTTTTTGGATGACATTTTTTTTCAACATATCTATTGTTTTTTTAATTTCTAGATTTTTAGAGCTATTTGATATTTCTATTAGCTATCCATATTTACTATTTTTTGTGGCAAGTCATATCTTGTGCCCAAAGTATCTAATTTTAGAGTATTTATAGCCATTCAATATATATTTTAGCACTACACATCCATCCATGCAATTTTCTAGATTCTACCTTAGATATTTAAATTTTACTTTGAAATAATTTTGACTACACTAGCTTATATCTTTAAAAATTATTGAAATTAGTGGTTGATTTTGATAAGATTCCATCTCATCCTATGAAAAGTGTAGTGGAGAGGTACTCTCGTATTTTGAAGAGCCAAAAGGTTTACCACTTTTTAGAACTATCAATTATTTTATAGACTTGGTTTCAAGGTCTTTATTGTCAAATTTAATAACATATTACCTCTCAAAGATTGGAAGCATATAAATAAAGAGGTAAATTAAAAAATATTAAAGGAAGGAAGGTACAACCCAACACCTCTCTTGTGGCTCTCCAACCTTTATTATTTCTAAAAGGAGAAGGATGAATGGAAAATGATCACTACCTATAAAACTTTAAATGTAATAACTATAATGAATGAATGTTCTTTGTCAAGGATTAATGACCTTTCAGATCATCTCAAAGGAGCTCAGTATTTCACAAAAATGGATCTCACTTAAAAATATAATTATATATGAATAGATCCTACCGATTACTAAAAAATAACTTTCAAAATTAAATTTGGGATTTATGAATGCTCAGTGATGCCTTCTAGATTGAGTAATTCTCTCACCACATTTATGTAGCTCAATAGTGGTATTTTTAAATATCATCTAGAATTTTGTTATAATTGTGTAATTAGATGATATTCTTCTATTTAGTAAGAATTTAGAAGATCATATTTAGCATGTTCACATTACTTTGGATGTTCTATGATAAAACCAATTTTAAGCTATTAAGATGAAGAAATAATTCTTTAGTGAATGCTTTATCAATTACCTAGTTTTGTTATGTTTTTTTATTCATCAAAATCGAGAGTGTGAAGACCTTGACAAAATGAAAGATCTAAAAAATTGGCCTATCCCTTATTGTGTTGTAAATATCAATATTCTACTATGGGGTATAAATTACTATAGATAATTTATTTAGATTTTATTCTATACTTGTCAACCACTTCACTAGTTTTCGAACCAAAATATTTTTTTATTATTTACAATAAAAAAAGAATCCTTTCAATATCTTAAGGAGGCAATTTGCTAAGATCAAGTTCTTATTCTTCTAGATCTTTAGGAACCATTTCAAATTGAGAGAGATTCTTCTAACTATGTTAGAGGATTTTTTCTTAATTAGGGACTTATACATCCAGTAGTGTATCAATATGAAGGACCTTTTGTAGCCAAGAACAATTAAGACACTTCTGGTAAGGATTAGTATTCCTTAGACCAAGCCTTAAGACAATGAAGGTACTAAATTCTTGGTAAGAAAATAATTCTTCATAATCATCGTCAACCCCTTATTTTTTTTAATAATATCAAATGAGCCTCATATATTCAATATTTTAATTTAGCCATTACATATAAAAAGGTCACCACCAATAAAGTTAGTATTTTTTGAGCTTCCCTCTAGCCAAATTGATACATATCCTTAATGATAAATTTGTTGCATATGAGAATTACATTTTTTTGTATTCTTCTAATACATCTTTTTTACTAGTTATAAATATTCTATACAACCCCATTATCACCAACCAAACCCCTTTCTTAGACTACAAAGTTAGAGATGTTTGGTTACATAAGATGAATTGAGTAGAATATTTCATTCATCAGTGCTCTCTTTGTAGCCAATCTAAGCCTACTAATCACAAAATTATTTGGTTACCAACCTCTTCCTATTTTCTCTCAACAATGGGAGTCCATCTCTATGAAATTAATTAGTGGGTTACCTACTATTTTAGATAAAATCATTTTATTTGTGTGTAATTGGTATTTCAATTTAAAAAATGGTCATATTCATCCCTTACAAGAAAAATACATATGCTCTTTTAAAGCTATTGAATTATTTTTCAATAATGTATAATGTTAATTTAGTTTCCATTTTTTGTTGCTTCTAATCACAAATCTAGTTTTTGAGTCACTTTTGAAAATCATTTTGGAATATCTTATGGTGTTAAATTTGATATTCTACAACTTTTCATCCATAAATAGATGGCTAGAATGAAGTGGTTGATTAGAATTTAGTTTAGTCTCGTATGATCTACTATAAAAAGAATATATAGTGGGGTTCCTATCTTCATATTTTTTAGCATAAGAATAATTGGGCTACACATGTCTCTACTAGCCATTATACTTTTTACTTGTAGGTTATGGATATCAACCTCTTGTTGCATATAAGATCTTAGTTTCTATTCTTTCATCTTCTTCATTAGACCAACAAAAAGAATAGTATGAAGATTCCTAGTTTATTTGAAACATAGAAAAAATTCATGTACACATGCATTCAACTCTTCTTAGGCTAAGTATAAAGAAATTCATGCTAAGAATCACATCCCTTTTGAGTTCATAGTCAGGGATAAAGTTTAGATTTATATAGATAAATAAAGGTTCAAGGGTAAACACCATCATAGTCTCAAACATATTATCTATGGGCCTTATATCATTGTCCAATAGATAGGTGATATTTACTTCAAACTTGATCCCCCATGTTATCTTGGAATCCAAATTTGGTTAATACTGATTAGTTGAAGCCTTATGAGCCACCTCAATTAGAAGAATAAATTTCTATCCCATTCTAAGCATAATATTTTATATTTTTAGCCTTCTTTTCATGTAGATACCATTTTTGAGGTTCACACATGATCTACTAAGAGTAGGCATACCACTACATACTTGGTTGTAAGGATACCCTACCAACCCAAACCAAGTGGATCTCAGGTGAATATTTTGAGAAGTATTTTTCCATCTTAAGGATAAAGTGGGGATACTTTAGATTCTAAACATGGAGAAATTGACAAGACTTAGTCCCTTCATAGCCTCTTCTTTACACTTAATAAATGATTAGTTATTATGATTAAATTTAATATTCACATTAGATATAATATTTAATTAATTTAATATCATAGTATTTTTTATTGATATTTCTAGAAGATTATTTCTTCTAGAAGCATCTTTGTATTTATTTAAAAATATATTTATGAATATGTTTTGGATGACCATTCTCAATAAGGGATAAGAGTTGTGGGTTGCTTTTTTTTTTAGCTTATCTTTAAATACATTGATTTCGTGGGTTATCTTATTCATGATAACTTTGTATTGTTGATATGTGTTTACATCGGTATGCATAAATAAGGTTGACATTAGAGCTAAGTATTGGATTCAAGTGAAGGCGAACCAATTAAAGTTGAAAAACTTGAAGAGGAAGACTTGAAAAAAAAATAAATGTTTTTTAATGCTTGTTGTTGGAGCTTCCATTTACTACCCTTGTTTTCTGTTTTAAACCAACTCACATTTCCTTTTGGGTTTAAAATTAACCATTTGACTTATCTTTTCAGCTTGGTTAAAATTGAACTTAGAAGCATACTAGATTTCGATTTAGCTTAAAATTGAACAAGGCAAATTTCACATCTCATTTTGGTGCTTTTAAAACGAAATCATCACTGCTTTATGGACTTAAAATGAACAAGTTTTTGTCATGTTTTGCAATATTTTTCACAAATTAACATCATTTAAAATGCTTATGTGCTTCCCTCGTGCTTCACAATGATCTTGAGAATCAAAAGAATTTTGGTGATATTAAGTTGTCAAAAAGATTGCCTTCACACTTCAATTTGGGAACTTAAAATTGAACAAACTTGTCTAGTGTGAGAAAAAGGCATTGCGAGTGTTCTCTCTTTGTTCACACAAACAAAGATGATCGAACTACGAATGCACTTACTCGCTATTGTGTACCTTTAGAGGGCCTACCTTGGTGGGAAAAAGTACTCACCCCAAGGGAACGACTCAAGCGGTAATGGGCTAAAGCCAAGTTCTTACAAACCGCTATATAAATTTGTGTTCACGGTGAAAGCCATGGACAATGGGAAGCGGTGCATGATAACTCTCCCCTAGTATCTTTGTGATTCATAAATCCCTTGTTCTAAGGATTGGGAGATCTCTCACAAGGAGTTTATCATTGCACCCCCTAAATTGGATGCCCTTACTACAAAATTTTGTTTAGAGGCCAAAAATCCTTTCTATTTGTTGGTGCAAGAGGTCATGTCCTCTGAAGCCACCCCACATAACATGTGGTTCTATTGTAGAGATGAAAAGTATGCCATGGGAGATTCATGGGTACTGATGCTTGGTTGACCTGAGAAGTGTATACACTAAAAGGGGGAGCTTGTGTGGTCAAGCATCTAGTCATCCACACAGAATATGCACAGCTAGATTTATCCAAGTGGGAACCTGACAAATATTGCCTTTTTCCAGCCTAGGGTTGTACATGTGCTTTGAATCAAAACACTTTGCTTGGATCTAAAATAGTGGAAAACAAACATTCAATGAATCATCATAATTTCAACCCCTTTGGAAGAAAAAATACCTTGGAGGTGTCGAAATGTTACTGCTTGTCCCTAGGGGTTCTTATCTCTAGAAGGCTTCTAAACATTCAATCATCTTAGTTCGTTTCTCCCAAAGTCAACACTAGGAAACCTTTGCCCTGATTTCCTTGATTTCCGAATAATACACTTTGTGGGATAAAAGGAAATTATGACATTGGACATTCAGTTTGAAAAACATAATCAAGAAAGTGCTTGTGTCAAAAGGAACCAAATCTAAGCAAGATAACAGATAATTGAACCACACATGTGCTTGGTCCCTTTTCAGTCATTTGGTTTTGATGTAAACATTGGTCTTTTGGTTTGAATCACTCCCAGAGAAAAGCATGTTCTTCAATATCTTCGTCTAGTCCACAAATCCTCTTAGGTTCATCTAGGATCAAGTTAAACACTTCATCCATCCAAACATTTATCAAATTTCTATCTCACTAACAACTTTTGAGAACCTTGAAATATCATCCATGCTAAACTTAAAGGAAAAATCAACATCATTACATTTGACTTAATACACCTAGTCAGAGTTATCAATCCTCTTGAACAAATTTACCTTTAGGATAACACAACTTCCTAAGGTCTACTAGTTCACAATCACTTTGATTGGCTTAACACACTTAGCCAATTCATTCTCTTGAACAAGTTTCTCTAAGATAACACAACTTCCTTGGGTTTACAAGTTCACCATCATCTTGTTTGGCTTAACACACCTAGTCAAACTATCAAAATTAAATCAAACCAATTCCTAAAGTCTAGCATTGATCCAAAGTTCCTAAAAGTTCAAACATCCATATCATTCACCCCTTTCATCCTTCATCTCACCATTGGTCCTAAACACCTTAAAGGTTAACTTTTGCAACAAGGTCAAAACACAAGAGGAACATGGAATATAAACTTGATTCCTCCATCAGGAGTAATCCAATTCAACCATACTATCCAAGCCTTACAATGCCAATTGATTTTCAAAACTTGCATTTATACAATCTATACATGGGATCATTATCTCCTCCAAAACTCAATGGTACAAATGTGAGCATGCCCAATCTAAATTTTGAAAAATCTTTTCCTATGGTAGATTTAAGTCAAAACCAAAAATTACAAATCTATCAACCAAACAATCAAGGCATGAGCCTTCCCCCTTTACCAGCCATCAATCAATCAAATCCGAGAAACACTTTGATCATAAACCAAATCATCATATCAAATCCTCCTATTTTTCCATCGATATTGCAACAACTAATGGCAACCATTCAAGCAACCCCAACAATCAACACTATTCCCAATCGACCACCACCACCGCCAAAACACAACATGATAAATTCATTCTCCATCATGTTGCAATCCGCTTGACAAGCTGCCCACCAAAAGGAACTCCAAAACCAACAAGCTACACAGCTAGGAACCCAACAAGCATAGGTTCAAGCTCAAGTCCAACAATAGGCTCAATAGGCGCAAGCACAATTTTAGGCACTATTGCAAGCAATCCATCGACAAGTGCATCAACAAGTGCATCAACAAGTAGCTCAACAACAAGCCCAACAAAAAGCGTTGTTGGCACAACAATGACATGACCAACAACAAGCATTGTTGGCTTAGCAACAAACATAGGCATTACTTGCTCAACAAAGCTTGCAATAGATTCCCACCACAATTATTGAAATTAAAAATCAAGATCAATCTATCAATGAACACCTTGAGGATGTTTCCATCTCATCCAATAGTCAAATCAACACACACCAAGAGCCACTTTTCAATCATGATCAAAACTCACAAATGATGCATAACAATGATCCAATTCAAGAAATGTCAACATCACTTGACCCTATGGTTGAAAACATTGACAATCTATCCACCAAAATTGTTGAAAATGATGATCAAGAACCTTCGACCAATGATATATCGAAAATGTCTCTACATTTCCTTGTGATTTAGAGGACATATCTCAAGAACGTATTCCAAAGCATGATCAAAATCTTCCTTCAAGGTCTAGCAATGGTCCTTCCCAAGAAATATTGATATCCTTCGACCTCCCAGTTGTGAATGGTGAAAGAATCTTTGATTCTACACTAGATCCAAATCCTCTCAAAGCTCAAGAGAGTGTTGAGCCACTTCCCATGTCTAAGGATGATTTCAAAGAACCCACTATAAGCAATCCATCCTTTGAAATCGATCCATGTCAAGAACTCGATCTAAAGCATGGCGAAAGCATTTCCAGAATTAGTCAAGTTCAAGAATTTGTATCTCCAAAATACTACAATGATATAATGGACACTCTCCTATCTATACGAGATGATCATATCCATATAACGTATACTCCTCCATCTACCCATAAGATGCTTTTTTTGGATGGACACGTAGATGATCTTCACTCAAAACAAGAGTCTCATACTCTTGACATCATTACCAAGGAACAAGAGTCACCTACTCTTAACATTTTTACACATGATCAGAGTATAGAAATTTCTAGAGACATACCAAAGGTGAATCATGAAGAAGGATTCTATAGAAGTTATGAATCAAAACCATTATATGAAAGCATATCAAGAATGAATAAACAGAAAGAATTTTATAATGAATCATCAACACTTCTTGAAGAAGCATTACAATCTAATATCTCACAAGATCAAGCCAAAGATATCAATTAGGAATTTATCCCACTTATGGAAGATCCTATCACTTATAAAATTGGATCACTCACCTTTCTTAGGGAAAGCTACCTCATCAATAAAGAAGCTGTCACTTTTGAAGATCCACCACAGAGTAGAGAAGGATTAGCACCTTGTTTCCAAGGTAAATAATATCCTATTGCAGATAAATTTTTTCAGCAAATGAATTATCAAGGTAAAGGATTAGGTCTACGTGAACAAGGTATCCTAGAACCAATGCAGATTGTTGGCAATCCTAAGAATCAAGTCCTTGGTTATTTGGTAATCAAGGGATATAAACATATCAGGGATACTTCTATAAAACTGGGGGAAACTTCATCTCAAGCAAACGTCAACATAGGGAGCATGAAGAATCCTTATGATGAAACCAATACCAATACTACAACCTGCCATGTCACGAATCTTCATCCACCTATCACCCCATCCATGAATTGGGACCAACAAAAAAAGAAAGATTCAAATCAAAGCATGAAGAACATCATCAAAGAAAAAGAAGTAGCAAAGTATGAAGGACAAGTCAAATATATCGATACCAAAGAATACAAAGAAAGACTATCCCTATCAAACTCCATTAGTCAAAGAAACTATGGAGAAAAATAAAAAGGGGATAGGTATTCATCAAATATGTCCACAAAGGAAAAAAAACCTTCTCAAGCAAGATACAAAGTGTATCAAGCAGCTGGTCCTAATTCCATTCACACTTCCATATCCACTCATTATTGCTCATCTTACCATGTTTGGAGAGTCAAAGGTTCCAAATGATCAACCAATCCATCTTTTACTCCCAAACACACTCCATCCACATGTCCATGCATGATATCCAATTCTCATATTGACCATGTGTTGGCAATGACCCTTCATCATAAGGATTCAGAAGGAACTCTATCACGATGTGTGCATAAAGACAAAGTTAACTCTAGTATCGGCAAAGCAGAACAGATTTCTCAAAATTTGCTTTTAAGTGCACGTATCTTGGCAAAGAAACTTATTCAAGCAGGATACCAATGGAATGTTATGATATAAGCATCAACATCAGCACCACTAGGTGGTTCAACATCAACTTAAAATCTCTCAGAAAATACAAAACAAAAAAAAAAAAAATCCAAAAAATATCAGAAAAAGGATTGAAAATAGTAAAGAAAAAAATCATCTTGTAGCAAAAACCATTTGGGTGGCGCTTTGGATAGGTACCATGATGAAAACCTAGAAAATAGGCATCATGTGTAGAATCGAGCATCTACGTGCATTAGTTCAGGAGAAAGCATCTTATTACATCCATAATAAAGCGAACATTCCAACCATATCATCCGTTCATCCATGAACTATTTATCCAACCCATTACCATCTATCTACCTTATCTAGATCTTGATGAAGGTTTGGTGCACACTTTGCACTTGCTTGTGATAAAATTCTTGACATGGATCATTTTCATTGATCCTATCCTACCCAACGCTATCTGAGCCTTGAAGCATTATCTGAATGAGTGTTCCTCTATTCGAACACCTTATCTTGTCACAAAATAATCCTTGGAATCCTTTGCATGCTTACCGTATCTATCTATACGTCTATCCAAGAATCCACCCATGGCCATTCAAACATTGCTAGACACTGGGGGCAAATATTTTCATCTTGCTTTGAGAATAAATCTTAATATATCGTCCAACTTATGTGGTGATCTGAACATTGGCAGACGTAAAATCAAATTGGTCAAAGAATTTGTGAATGAAAAATCCAAATCACTAACCCATGGCATATTTTGACAAGACGATGTTCCTTATCAAGCTTTATCTTTTGTCAAACATCAATCCAACAATTCATATCAGTCACATCTAACTTGTGCGTCAGTGTCACATCAAATCATCAAAATAATTTTGTTCCAAATCAAGCTTCATCAATTTTGATCAATCGAATCCAGTCAATTATCACCTTGTTTGACTTAACACACTTAGTCAAACTATCATCTTTGTGCACGAGTTTACTCTAAGATAACACAACTTCTTGGAATTTACAAGTTTATTATAATCTTATTTGGCTTAACACACTTAGCCAAATTATCCAATCAATTATCAACTTGTTTGACTTAACACACTTAGTCAAACCACCCTCTTGTGTACGAGTTTACTCTAGGATAACATAGCTTCCTAGAGTTTACAAGTGCATTATCATCTTATCTAACTTAACACACTTAGTCAAATTATCCAATCCATCATGAACTTGTTTGACTTAACACACTTAGTCAAACTATCATCTTGTGCACGAGTTTACTCTAGGATAACACAACTTCCTAGAATTTACAAGTGCATTATCATCTTATTTGACTTAACACACTTAGTCAAATTATCCAATCAATCATCAACCTGTTTGACTTAACACACTTAGTCAAACCATCCTCGTATACTCTAGGATAACACAACTTCCTATAGTTTACAAGTGCATTATCACTTTTGTTTGACTTAACACACTTAGTCAAACTATCAATTCATCAACTTGATCAACATTAAGCTCGATTTTTGACAAAATCCCAAAATAAAGCACTAATATCATCACGTATTCATATCCAAATCATCAAAATCATGCGAAAAGATAAAAAACATTCAAAAAATTCATCAAAAACATTCAAAAAATTCATCAAAAATTTAAAAAAAATTCAAAAATCCATCAAAAATTCAAAAACATTTAGAAAATCAATGAAAAATTCAAAAACATGTCAAAAATAAAAAATAGAGTCATCTTGTCGAACTACGTCGTCTCTGAGCTCGAACATAGGAAAGGTTGATCTTTGATCATCCCCCGAGACAGTTAGGGTCAGTCCTTAGGTGTCTGTCGCATTGGCAATCCATTTGCCCATCTATTTTAGAGTTAGGTCAGTCCTTTAGGCATTCGTCGCATTAGCAATCCGTTTTCCCATTCATCTTTTCATTAAGTCAAGTTTGTCGTCAATCAAACTACGTGGTCTCTATGTGTATAACGTAGGCAAGGCTAATCTGTAGATCAGCTCCCGAGACCCCTAGGATAGGTTTTTTAAGTTAGTTTATTCGTCATAAATCTTGAAAATATCAAAAACATTTGTAAAATGTCTCAAAATTCCAAAAACAGCCTCAAAACATTTGAAAAACCCAAAATGGTGCATCCATTTCATCTCGCTTTCACCCATGATTTTTCATCACTCATAATAAATCAATCATCGCTTTCACTCTTTGGTGAGTCAATCAGAAGCAAGTCTAGTAGGTTCCAAAGTGAACACCTAATCGTTAGAGTCTTGAAAGTCTAGATCAGTGAGTCAACAAGTTGGTCAACTCGGAATATCAATAGCTTATCACCCAAATCAGTCCCATCAAAACCCTGATCACGACATGTCCTAGGATGAAGCTTTCCTGCGATGGACATAAGCATTAGGTACCCCACAGTAGTTAGTCTTGGCTAGCGGTATGCAAAACATTAGCTTGTTTGGTTTGCTTTATCTGGTCTTTTATTGACTTATCTTATTTTGTGCTCATTCCAAGGACCTCTCGATGATGCCTAAACAAAATAGGTTTAGAGAGAAAGGAATGGGGCAATGATCATTATCTTTTTTTCTATTGTGCTTGTTGGATATTCTTGTAAAATAACTTTGTCATGCATAATTTGTTTTGTTTGTAGGAAGGATGTTTTAGGTATCTTGTTGACCACATAAGAAGGCTTACCTTTTTATGTTTTGGCCCGAGATGTCTGGAATATCTGAACTGTATTCTGAATAAGGTTATGTTTGTCAAGTGTGAACAGGAGTACTCCTATCTATTTGACGAGTCAAAGTCCATCACACTAGGCGCCATGCCATCCTAGTTCTTAATACCTTGATGCATCGCACCTACATGTGTTATCAAACATAAATAAAGGTATTCTATTTATCTCTCCCATCCCTGGTTAAGAAATACATCATCAACATTCATCATCATATCCAATAAAGTCTCAACAACTAGTAGACTTGTTGGACTTCTACATATTCTTGGATTTAAGGATTGATCCCTCTCACTCTTCTTTTCTCTCGCACTAACAATGCATCCATCCTACATCCATCTTGCATCTTTCATAATCATTTCATGTCATCATAGCACAACATCATCCATCACATCCATCTCATATACATTTCATAATCATTTAAGTTGTTTAGGATAATATAAATTTGCTATTCTAAGCATCTTCCAAACATCTCATTGTCATCATCATTCTCATATAGATCATATAGTCTAACCATCCATACATTCATTTTGAACCTCTTTTTTGCGAGATCCACCTCAATCTTTTTGCTCGATCTCTCGAGGGGGCAATGTACTAACGTACTTCTTTTCGCTGGGGCATCTGAAAAAATTGGATTTTTTTTAATTTCGATGTCAATGGCATCATTCTTTGAACCAATGCAACGAGTACATTGCCTCAAAGAGGGGCAAAATGTAGACATACGAAATTAACATTATTGATTACACATCACATTTGATCATTCTTCCCTCTTAATTAATTAAATCAAATTAATTAATTAACCTCCTAAAATCTTAATTTAATTAAATCAGATATATTTAATCAAATATCTAATATCCTCTCACTTTGATTTATCCTAACCCACAAATTTAAATCAAAGTGTCAAAATCAACTAAGCACTAGCTTAATTAGTTAAATCCCTAATTAATGCTAAGACTAACCCATGTCCCATCCACTTGCACAATAAATCATTTTAATTGATTTATTAAAACACCTATTTTTCCTCACAAGGGCATATTCCCAAAGAATATGCCCTCATTAACTCTCATATTTGACTTTTTTGGCCAAACACAATTCCCCCCAAAAATCTTCAACCATATTCATTTATTGCCATTTTCAAATTCAAATGGGCACATTGACCAAAACTTGCACAAGCATGGGCCAATCCCTTTGTGACAAGTGGCTCTTTCTCATTTGATGGGATTTAGTCCCACATTGCTGAATCTTGGCTTCTCCTCTCTCAATCTTTCCTATAAATTCAATGACTTCTATCTCATTTTCCTATCTACAATTTGAGCACTATCACTATAGGTAACTTGAGTTCACTTAGCATCTCATTGTCTATCATCTCATTTGGCTTATCAAGGATTGGGAAAGGGCTGCCTTCTACACAAAGGATACCACCAATCCACCATATAATAGATATACTTCATGTCTTCTTTGCATGCTTAGATTATTTTTGTCATTTATTTTGAAGAATGTTGTATTATTCTATGAGGATGTTAGAATCATGCTAACCATTTGCATATTTTAATGTCCACACCTAGTAATGCAAGCCAAATAATGAGTGCAGATGATGAAATTAAGCAACGCCAAGCTAGGGTATGTGTACTTGGGAAGTTTGGAAATGTGACGAGGATTCTGGAAATGTAAAGAAGCTATCTAAAAGTGGTATGGTGGAATAAGATGCCCTTACTGTTGTTCTACTCCTCCTGCTATTTTTTGGGGCAGATGCAAAATCTTCGGATGTTGAAACTAGATTTGAATTTTTTTCTAAAAAATAACCTTTGGAGGACTAAGACATCCTACATGGTGACATAGTCCCGTTTTTAATTTCTAAAATCTCCAAATGTGGTTCTGAGGTCCAATGTTTGCACTTCCTTCTTCTTAGATCTGAGGTCCTGAATCTTCTGGATCTAGCCTATAGGTGAATTTTTGTGAAGATGACAACTTTGCGATGCAAATTTGCAAATTTTCACTCCAAATTTTCTTCAATTCCTCAACCTAAATCTGCAAACACAAACACACAAGAGGAGAAAAACTTGTTGATTGTTAGTAAATGGGGGTTTGCCTTGGTCAAACCCCTTGTTGGTAATTAAACCTTGAAATCAAATGAAATGGAGGGAAATGATGAATGAACAACATACAATGTTACAACTCACCAATCCCTTGCTATGAAGTTTGCAAACTTGTGTGAAATGGATAGCTTGGATATAGATCTTGAATTCAGTGAATGCTTAATAGATATGAACTTGAATTGCTTGCTTGAATCAAAACCCTACATCACAAATGTTAGCTCAAAAACACACATGATGCAAGAATATCCTTGATATGATGCTTGAATCTTGATGATGGCTCCAAATGCTTGATGAATTGCTCTTGAATATTCTTGTGAACTCAAACTTTCTATTAGGAATGAATACTCAAGTTTCTAGGATGTAAGTGAATGAATGAACCTTGTATTTAGACTTATTCATGCCTAATAGCCCGAAATTACACCACAATAAGCTGACATATAAATTCATTAATTAGAGGAGGAAAAATCCTACCATAATTTGAAATTAAATCTCGAAAAAAGCTTAAGGGGAACTAAGATTCCTTAGTTGGCGTTTTAGTCCCAAGTCCTGAAAACTTGGGGTACAGACTCCAAAAAGGGGCCCATTTAAGGTTTCATTGAAATGGTGTTCCCAAGACCTTTGGTGGACAAATATGCCCTAGGTAACATCTTAGTCCTGACCAAAAAATTAGGGACAGATAGCCAAAATCATTAAGTTATCATTTATCCATTGATATTTGTCAACATTTGCCAGAAAAGATATAATTTATTAGGCTTGTGGATGCAAAATAGGACCAATTAAGACATAAATAGAGATAAATAGATCAATTCAGGCCTAAACAAGTGTGAAAATGCAAGGGTATGCATTTTCCTACACTACATTTATCCCCCACTTTAGTGAGAGGATGAACTTGCTTCAAACTCGCACTAAAGTAGCCAACCACACAATCAAGAGGGGTTCAAATGTACAAATGTTAGTAAGATAGGATGACAATGACCAAAAGGTTGGACAAGCCCCCAGATTCAAGATCCTATGGAAAACCAACATAGGCATAAAGGAATAGACTTGCAGATGATATATGAAGCCATAACTAGATAAAAAACATACACCATCAAAGATAGGAAAAACAAAAATGTAAAAGGAAAAATGCAATGGATCAAGCTTCAACTGGCCATCCAATGTGCTATCGACTGGATCTAATTTGTTTGTCTAAAAGAGGTTTACAAGTGGAATGCGTTGTCCACTATGGAAATAAAAAGTGCAAGCTCACGAGGGCTATTGAATCTAGTTGTCCATTAGGTGAGCCCTAGGAAATCCATACCAAAGTCATACCCCCATGACTATGATAAGGACAAATAAAAATGCATGGTCACAATGGCTAGTGAAGCTAGTTTTTCACTAGGTGAGCCCCAAGGGACCATATCAAAGCCATACCTCCATGAATTTAATAAGGTATAGAAAATGCAATGCAGCAAGAAAGAGGGATTTTTGAAGGGATTTTGCTTAGTTCATGCAAGGTCTCATCTTAGGGAACATTGTGCTTAATGTCTCCAAGAGAGGAAAAATACAAGGAAATATCACACTCTCGGAGGAAATAAAACCCAATGACATTGGCAAGAAAAGAATGTATCACAAGAAGAAAGAAAATCACACAATGAAACATGAGTGCCGATGTATGCCCCCACTTTAAAGTGGTTGCTAACACCACTGTTGTGAGAAATTGCTTTAAATTAGAAGAAGAAAGGAGATCTTATTCAGAAAGCCCTATGCCAAGTCATATGTTTTTGATAAGCTACATCATTTTCAAAGGGAAGGGATTGCCCCCAAAATGTCTAACTTAGTACATCACATGTGAGCCAACTTAAGGCATTTCATCCACATCCCAAGCTTGCTCTTATATTTTCATGAAAGAAAATCAACTAGCGAAAAGAGATATTGACAAGTGACATACGAGGACAAGGCTACCTAACCCCTTGCTCCCACTTAGTGCAAGACAATGGTGAGTTGAAATGATTGATGAGATGCATCCTAAAGTGAAAATTAATATCAATTAGAGGAATTAGGGGCGCCCATATAAGGAAGAGCACCAAACTCCTTAAGATGTTGGATTTTACTACTCAAAGCCTTACATTCATTAGTAGAATGACCATGAATTCTATGATATGTGAAAAATGAACTCTTGTAGTAGAATTTATTTTGTGTTCTTAGAGGGAGGGATATCAAATGATCTTGAAGAAGTGTCACCAAGATACTCTCTTGATCAAAAGTAGAAAATGGTTATTTATTTTGCGAAAAAAGATCTCTTTCTTAGTACACAATGTCATACCTACACAAGACTCTTTAGATTGTGAGATTTTGTTCTCTTATTTAAAGGAAGACGTAAAATCTATCAAATTCAAATCATTAGTGTTTTTCGTGATGATATTAATGTTAAGCGAGGAATTCTCTATTTGTTTCAAATGATAACAATCAAGATGACTAGTTTCTATCAATTTAGAATGCACTATTGTTTTTTTTTTTGATAGGTAAATAGCTGGTAAGGCCAACACCTTATATTAATCAATCAAAAAAGATTACAGTCTGCATTCATCATAGTTTTTTGCTTCATTCACACCAGACATACCCAAAATAAACTACTACTTCCTACCCAACTAACTTAAGTTATCCTGACTAATTATATAAAATAGGAAAATATGCTTCTTTTCTGACTGGTTTTCATGGCCTCTTGGCCCTTCTTCCTTGCAGTTTCCAAGGCCCACATAGGCTAGTGAATAGTGTTGGGAATGATGCCTCAACTTTCTGGTGACCTCCTTTGAAGACTTAGTCGAATTCTCTTGTTTCCTTGGCAAAGTCTTTTGTTCTTGCGGAGGCGGAACTGGGATGGAACTTCGCATTGTTCCATTTGCCTTATTCCGGGTCTTGTTCCCGTTCTGTCTGCAGCTCCGCTCCTCGCTTTCTTGGATCTTCGAGTTTTGTTCTAGTAGAGGAGGAACTGGATTGGAACTTGGCATTGTTCCTTTGTCATGTTTCGGGTTTGGCTCTGGATCCGGCTCTGGCTCTGACTCCAGCAGTCTGTTGCTCTCCACTTGGTTCTGGCAAAGGCGGAACCAGTTTTGGAAGTTGGCAATGTCTATTTGCCATGTTCCTATTTCTATTACTGTTCTGACTCCCAGTCCGACTCCTACTTTAGTGATCTAGTTCCTCTGGATGTTTGGATTCTCCTTGGGGAGTTTTCCTCCACTTTGTCCATGTTTTGGATTGTTGTTTCTTGCAGTTGGCGGAGGTGGAACCGGAACCGGATTGGTTCCTGATCTTGGAATTTTGGTAAAGTCCTATTTTTGTTCCTGTTCCGTCCCCGACTCTGACTCTAATCTTTTGTGCTCCCATCTTGGTTTGACCTCGGGTTGACTTTACTTGGTCATTTCTAGTTCTGATGTGTTCCTCTTTGCCACGGGCGAATGCGAAATCGAATTGGTTCCTGAACGTGTAATTTTGGTGGTCATGTTTCGACTCCAGTTCTATCTCCGTCTCTAACTCTGACTCCGACAGTGTGCTTTTTCAGTGGAGTCCTATTTCGACTCCTATTCCGATTCCGGCTCCGGCAGTGTTAGGTTTGGCTTGAAGCCTTGGACGCGCCCAATGTCTGTTTCACTATTTTGGTTGCTCTATCAGCTGTGATTACTGATGGGTCTTGGACACGTGGCACCTGGTTGAATAGTGATTGGATGGTTACCTAACTTGTTGTGCTGCATGTTTTTTCAACGAAGGTTGGCGGAGCTGAACCTGTTTTTGGAATGGCATTGAATGCCTGGGCAGCTCGTTGTAGGGAGATCTGTCAGATCCGGCCAGATGCGTGATTTGTGGATGGTCTTCTTTGTTCTTGTCGAGTTGGTTACATAATGGATCAAAGATGTATTATTTCTCAAGGAAGTTCGACGAGTTTGAAAGAGTCATGGGTTGCAGAGCAAGTGCGAGATGTGTGAGCTGAATGCACAACCATGAGACTGCGAGCAGGATGCGCGGGCATGTGAATGCATCAGCATGGGGCTACAAGCATAATGCATGATGCATGATGCGAGATTGCAGTAGTTGGACTTGTAGGTTGGAGAGCCGAAGGTGTGAACAGATTTGTAGAGAGATGGAGAGGGTGTTCGAGCAGTTTGCTTAGGCAATGTAACTGTGAACACTCTATCTCTCAGATCTGGGCATGGGAATCATTAGAGGCCGAATGACTAGGTTGGCCATGAGGCTGGCTGTGATAGTCATCTGAGGA
Source organism: Sequoiadendron giganteum (assembly GCA_007115665.2). Classification (NCBI taxonomy): domain Eukaryota; kingdom Viridiplantae; phylum Streptophyta; class Pinopsida; order Cupressales; family Cupressaceae; genus Sequoiadendron; species Sequoiadendron giganteum. The sequence continues at coordinate 126,677,860 of VCHN02000014.1, forward strand.
GCTGAGAGGAATCTTGCAGGTACCTGTTACTTCTTCAATAGAACAAGATGTAACTCCTGTATTGGCTTTGAGCCTGATATTGTATTGTAACTGGTTTTTTGTTGCTAAATAATACAATGGCTCAAAATTTTGGAGTGTGGGGTTTTACCTGAAAGGGTTTTCCCCACGTATATCTTTGTGTTTTTTTTTTGTCTTTCATGGTATCTGTTTATTTTGAATCTATTTCTTGTTGCATTCATTTCTCTCAGAGGATCAATGGGGGATCAACTATGCTTGTTTCTGCTTTATAGCATAGTTGGTTGTGTCTTTGTTGTGATTTTGAATTGAAATCACTAAGGCACTACTGTCTTAGATGATTATCTTGATGATAGACCGAATCCGTATTCCCAACAAACTACTTCCTACCCAACTAACTTAGATTATCCTGACTAATTATATAAAACAAGAAAATATGCTTCTTTTCTAAGTGGTTTTCATGGCCTCTTGGCCCTTCTTCCTTGCAGTTTCCAAGGCTCACATAGGCTAGTGAATAATTTTGGGAATTATGCCTCAACTTTTTGGTGACCTCCTTTGCAAACTTAGGCGAATTCTCTTGTTTCCTTGGAAAAGTCTTTTGTTCTGGCGGAGGCAGAACCAGGATGGAACTTGGCATTGTTCCATTTGCCTTGTTTCGGGTCTTGTTCCCATTCTGTCTCCAGCTCCGCTCCCCGATTTCTTGGATCTTCGAGTTTTGTTCTAGCGAAGGCGGAACTAGATTGGAACTTGGCATTGTTTCTTTTTCATGTTCTGGGTTTGGCTCTAAATTTGGCTTCGGCTCTGGCTCCGGCAGTCTGTTGCTCTCCGCTTGGTTCTGGCGAAGGCGGAACTAGTTTTGGAAGTTGGCAATGTCTGTTTGCCATGTTCCTGTTTCTATTCCTATTCTGACTCTGGGTCCGACTCCTGCTTTTGTGATCTAGTTCCTCTGGATATTTGGATTCTCCTCGGGGAGTTTTCCTCCGCTTTGTCCATGTTCTGGATTGTTGTTTCTTGCAGTTGGCAGAGGCGGAACCGGAACCGGATTGGTTCTTGATCTTGGACTTTTGGTAAAGTCCTATTTTTGTTCTTGTTCCATCCCCAACTCTGACTCTGATCTTTTGTGCTCTCGTCTTGGTTTGACCCCGGGTTGACTTTACCTGGTTAGTCCTATTTCTGATGTGTTCCTCTTTGCCGCGGGCGGACGTGGAACCGAATTAGTTCCTGAACCTGTAATTTCGGTGGAATCATGTTTTGACTCCAGTTCTGTTTCCGTCTCTAACTCTGACTCCAACAGTGTGCTTTTTTGGTGCAGTCCTATTTCGAATCCTGTTCGATTCCGGCTCTGGCAATGTTAGGTGTGGCTTGAAGCCTTGGACGCACCCGATGTCTGTTTCACCATTTTGGTTGCTCTATTAGCTGCGATTGCTGATGGGTCTTGGACGCGTGGCACCTGGTTGAATAGTGATTGGATGGTTACCTAACTTGTTGTGCTGCATGTTTTATCAATGAAGGTTGGTGGAGCTGAACCCGTTTTTGGAATGGCATTGAATGCCTGGGTGGCTCGTTGCAGGGAGATCTGTCAGATCCGACCAGATGTGTGATTTGTAGATGGTCTTCTTTGCTCTTGTTGAGTTGGTTACATAATGGATGAGAGATGTATTATTTCTCAAGGAAGTTCGACGAGTTTGCAAGAGTCGTGGGTTGGAGAGCAAGTGCGAGATGTGTGAGCTGAATGCGGGACCATGAGACTGCGAGCAGGATGCGCGAGCATGTGAATGCATGAGCGTGGGGCTGCAAGCATAATGCATGATGCATGATGTGAGATTGCAGTAGTTGGACTTGTAGGTTGGAAAGCCGAAGGTGTGAAGAGATTTGTAGAGAGATGGAGAGGGTGTTCAAGCAGTTTGCTTAGGCAATGTAACTGTGAACACTCTATCTCTCAGATTTGGGCATGGGAATCATTGGAGGCTGAATGACGGGGCTGGCCATGAGGCTGGCTATGATAGCCATCTGAGGAGCTGAGAGGAATCTTGTGGGTACCTATTACTTCTTCAGTAGAACAAGATGTAACTCCTGTATTGGGTTTGAGCCTGATATTATATTGTAACTGGTTTTTTGTTGCTGAATAATACAATGGCTCAAAATTTTGGAGTGTGGGGTTTTTACCTAAAAGGGTTTTCCCCACGTATATCTTTGTGTTTCTTTTTTGTCTTTCATGGTATCTGTTTATGTTGAATTTGTTTCTTATTGCATTCATTTCTTTCAGAGGATCAATGGGGGATCAACTGTGCTTATTTCCACTTTATAGCATAGTTGGTTGTGTCTTTGTTGTGATTTTGAATTGAAATCACTAAGACACTACTATCTTAGATGCCTATCTTGATGACAGACCGAATCCGTATCCCCAACAAGTGGTATTAGAGCTGGTAGGTTGTTGCTTGTGATACCAACAAGTGGTATCAGAGCATGTTTAAGGGAGGTCGTGGCTTGATGATACCAACAAGTGGTATCAGAGCCTTCTCCTGGTTGCTAAAGTTTTGGGTTTTCTCCTGTGGTGATTTCTTAGCTTGGCAAGCTTGAGGAAGTCTGGAGAAATCGGTTGGTGATTGGTCCTTCAGTGAGTGGAAGTGTGTGCTTCATTGATTCAACATACAATTTGAAAGACGCTGGAAAAGTATGGAGTGGGTCATGTTTTGGCAAGATGATCTAAAGCTCCTGATTGGTAACATTGTTCCTGATGCAAAGGGCATGAGATGTGTTCATGGTTGTGTTGCAGCAAAGTGTGGTGTTCATACTGGGTGTCTGTGTGAGAGGCTCCTTGGTGGTATGGACTAGCTTGTGTCATTGTTCAGCTATGGATTGTTGTGCTTGTGCTGGGTGTTTCTGACTTAGCACTGAAGGCATTTTCTTTGGTGCTCTGATTGCATGGAGGCTATGAGGTGACCTTGGTGGTCTGCAACTTCTGGATAGCCTGGCTCTTCCTTGTGCTTGTGCATTACTGTGGCATTGGAACTGGTCTGAAACAGACCTATTGTTCTTGTGTGCCTCTTTCTTGCACTTGCATGGTTCAGATTCATGTCTTTGGCTCTGAAGGTTTTGTGTAGATTTTCCTAAAAAGTCTACGATGCATTCTCTTGTTCTTTCATTGTTCTGGTTTATTGTGATGGTTGTGTGCAGACTCCTGAGTTGTCCAGATGAGCAGTGAATATGGAGGTGCGCGGGTGTTTTGCAAACACTATGGTTTTTTGCAGGTTTTGCACGGTCAAGGAAAACTTGTGTTTTGTGGAACTGTTGTTTGTTATTTTTCTAGATCCTAGTTTCTGGGGTGTGACTGGATGAGATAGCTGTAGTTCGACTAGTTTTGAGGAGTGGTGTCTTCTCTACATGGGAGTGTTGGTATGTTTCTCTTTTAGCATTCTTGTGGTATGATTTGATGGTTTTCTAGACTTTGGTGCTTGGGTAGTGGACGTGACTGGAAAATCAGATTTGTTGCTGATTTGGTGTTTGAGTCATGATTGTCTGCTTTGGCTGCTCTCTTTGATTATCTCAGTTTTGCAGTTTCCAGTGCAATGATAGATTTGTAGGTTTACTTTTGGTTGCATCCACAGGTTGTGCAATTTTTTAGGTTGTCCTTAGCTACATGCTTGTTGTGAGACAACTCAGAAGTGGACTGTCTATATCCACGAGGGTGTAACCGTGTTGTGCAGATCTATTAGTTGACCTTGTCTGTGGTCACTTATGCATTGGTGTGGTTGTTTTGAGATGAGAGGAGGAATGGTGTTTGAGTACTTGAATAGTCAGTGATGGGGACCTGAAGCATGTGGATCACGATGTCATGGAGAGCTGGGTACACTGGCATAGTGTAAGCTTTTGATAGTGATGGTGTGGTTAGTCATGGTCCTTGGAAAGCTCAGTGTCATGTTTTAGTGGGAGCTTTAGCAATGACTGGTGTCTTCTGTGGTGTTGCAGAATTTGCATCTACATGTTCACTATTTGAAGATGTGCAGCACTTTGGAGCCATGAAGGACCTTGGTAGTCTTTGGCTGAGTTTCTAGTGATGCTTGATAGGTGATGTTGGTTTAGATTTGTTTGCTTTATGTCATGGTATACTCTTGCTTGTGCAGTAGAGTTTTGGCATGATGTTTTGCTCTTGAAGACCATGGACAACTCACTTGAAGTATGGTATCTCCCTTGGAGATGTGTAGATCATGGTGTCATGATAAGTTCTTGTTCTGGGTTATGGAACTTTGATAGTGGTTTGGGGGTTCTCTTTACTTTGAGTACATTGGTCATATGCTGGAGGACTTCATGGTTATTGTAGTTCTGCAGTTTGGAGTTAGCATGAGATGATAGGTGTTGATACTCATGGATGCATGGAGAATAAAGGTGAGGCTTGAATTCTTAAGTGAATGTTGTTGTTACAACTGAAAGTCTGAGAAGCCTGCACTTTGCTTGAATGTAAATTCAATAGAGATCTTGAAGGAGAATGCTCTTAGGTTAGCCATGGTGGCTTGTATATCTTGGATGAGCATGTTTCTCTTTTCTTCTTGATGTGCTTGGCAGTGGTGTCATTGTGAAAGGTATTTACCCATTATACTTTTCAAGTGCTTTATGTTTTATCTTTCATGTTATGAATCTTGAATTGGTTTAGATTCTAGAGGATTCATAATGAAAGGTTGGAAAACATAGTTTATCTCCTTGTGCTTTTGAGGACTGAAAGGAGATGGTTATATGGGTAGTTCTGATTTTCTTTGAGGAGCTTACATCAATGTTTTGTTGGATGTTGTCAAGGCTTTTCCCTTTGGGATGTAAAGAAGATCATTCTTGACACAACTGGCATTTAGAAGTTTTTGTAGAAGGACATGTTTCTTGTTGATTTGCAGTTTCTCTCTTATCTGGTCTTGTTCTTCCTGATTGCTCTTGTGACTTTAGATGTGAGTTGCCTTTGTGGTACCGGGTTGGTCACTATTTGTAGTCATGTGTTGTCACCTGAGTGATGACACGAAGGTGCCTGTGCTTCTTTCTTCAGTCAGCTTTGGAGGTGTTTGGAAGAACTATGGAAGACAGTTGAGAGAAATTTTTCTTGCAGTAGGTGGTTGCAGATGTTGCAGATTAGTATGGATGTTCCTTGGAACTACATGGTTACATTTCTTTATGCTGGGTTTGGTGGACTTGTTATGCCTAGATCATTTGTGATGGTGCTATGTTTGCACTCATCTGGACATTGCCCTTGTAGTGGGAGTAGTTGGATGTGTTTGGTCTATGACTGGTTGACACAGGGTGCTTGTTTGCTGCTGAGATGGGTGGGTTTCTTTTGATGGCATGAGTTCACTTTTAGGTCATACCTTTAAGGTATGGGTGGTTGGATGTTTTAGCATGAGCTATGGGTGCTGGTTTTCAGTCACATGGGTTTGATCAGTTGGATGAGGGCAGTCTGTTCATGGTTGCCTTTCTAGCTGGTCAATTTTTTCTTGTTCTGGAGTTTGGTTGGAGTGGTGCTTTGCTATTTTTTTCCTTTGTCATCTAGAGGATCTTTTGCTTTCATTCCTGAGACTGTTGTTGTTTCACCTTGGTGTGTTCCTGTGTTTGGAGTTGTTGCTTAAGGTGGTGGAAATCTTTCTGATGTTGTTGCAGTGGTCTTGATTGGAGTGTGAGAGCATGTGTTGGTCCTTGTTCGAGCTGGTTTAGAGGATGCCTGAAAGTCTTCAGCAAGTGGGAGATTGTTGGAAATTATGCCTCAACTTTTTGGTGACCTCCTTTGAAGACTTAGGCGAATTCTCTTGTTTCCTTGATAAAGTCTCTTGTTCTGGCGAAGGCGAAACTGGTATGGAACTTGGCATTGTTTCGTTTGCCTTGTTCTGGGTCTTGTTCCCATTCCGTCTCTAGCTCCACTCCCCACTTTCTTGGATCTTCGAGTTTTGTTCTGGCAGAGGCAGAACCAAATTGGAACTTGGTATTTTTCCTTTGTCATGTTCTGGGTTTGGCTCTGGATCCGGCTCCGGCTCTGGCTCTGTTAGTTTGTTGCTCTCCGCTTGGTTCTGGCAGAGGCGGAACTAGTTTTGGAAGTTGGCAATGTTTGTTTGCCATGTTCCTATTTTTGTTCCTATTCCAACTCCAAGTCCGACTCCTACTTTTGTGATCTAGTTCCTCTGGATGTTTGGATTCTCCTCGGGTTGTCCATGTTTTGGATTGTTGTTTCTTATAGTTGGCGGAGGCGGAATCGGAACCGGATTGATTCCTGATCTTGGACTTTTGGTAAAGTCCTATTTTTGTTCCTGTTTCGTCCCCGACTCCGACTTCGATCTTTTGTGCTCCCGTCTTGGTTTGACCCCGGGTTGACTTTACCCAGTCAGTCCTATTTTTGATGTGTTCCTCTTTGCCGCGGGCGGATGCAGAACCGAATTGGTTCCTGAACCTATAATTTCGGTGGAGTCATGTTTCGACTCTAGTTCCATCTCCGTCTCTGACTCTGACTCCGGTAGTGTGCTTTTTCGGTGGAGTCCCATTTCGACTCCTATTTCGATTCTGGCTCCGGCAGTGTTAGGTTTGGCTTGAAGCCTTGGATGCACCCAATGTCTATTTCACTGTTTTGGTTGCTCTGTCAGCTGTGATTGCTGATGGGTCTTGGACGCGTGGCACCTGGTTGAATAGTGATTGGATGGTTACCTAACTTGTTGTGCTGCATGTTTTTTCAATGAAGGTTGGTGGAGCTGAACCCGTTTTTGGAATGGCTTTGAATGCCTGGGTGGCTCGTTGTAGGGAGATTTGTCAGATCCTACCAGATGTGTGATTTGCAGATGGTCTTCTTTGCTCTTGTTGAGTTGGTTACATAATGGATGAGAGATTTATTATTTCTCAAGGAAGTTCGATGAGTCTGCAAGAGTCGTGGGTTGCAGAGCAAGTGCGAGATGTGCGAGCTGAATGCGTGACCATGAGACTGCGAGCAGGATGCACGGGCATGTGAGTGTGTGAGCATGGGGCTGCAAGCATAATGCATGATGCATGATGTGAGATTGCAGTAGTTGGACTTGTAGGTTGGAGAGCCAAAGGTGTGAAGAGATTTGTAGAGAGATGCAGAGGGTGTTTGAGCAGTTTGCTTAGGCAATGTAACTGTGAACACTCTATCTCTCAGATCTGGGCATGAGAATCATTGCAGGCCGAATGACTAGGCTGGCCATGAAGCTGGTTGTGATAGTCATCTGAGGAGCTGAGAGGAATCTTGCGGGTACCTGTTACTTCTTCAGTAGAACAAGATGTGACTCCTGTATTGGCTTTGAGCCTAATATTGTATTGTAACTGGTTTTTTGTTGCTGAATAATACAATGGCTCAAAATTTTGGAGTGTGGGGTTTTACCTGAAAGGGTTTTCCCCATGTATATCTTTGTTTTTTTTTTTTGTCTTTCATGGTATCTGTTTATGTTGAATCTGTTTCTTGTTGCATTCATTTCTCTCAAAGGATCAATGGGGGATCAACTGTGCTTGTTTCTGCTTTATAGCATAGTTGGTTGTGTCTTTGTTGTGATTTTGAATTGAAATCACTAAGGCACTACTATCTTAGATGATTATCTTGATGATAGACCGAATCCGTATTCCCAACAAACTACTTCCTACCCAACTAAGTTAAGTTATCCTAACTAATTATATAAAACAAGAAAATATGCTTCTTTTCTAAGTGGTTTTCATGGCCTCTTGGCCCTTCTTCCTTGCAGTTTCCAAGGTCCACATAGGCTAGTGAATAGGGGGATGGTTGCCTCATGTCCTATGCCCTTGGCCATATATTCTCTACGAATCTATTTTGCATGAGCCACACGAGATTTAACTAGGCATTCCAGTTTGCATTTCCTATGGGTCAGAGCGCTCACAATATCTTCCACGTCCTGTCCATCTTCTTCTACCTAGTCTTCCCCGCAGTCTGGCAGTATTGGAGGAACCAGTCCATTATTCTCTTCTTCATTGTTGTCCACTTCAAATCCATTACTAGCCATATAGTTTCCTAGGGCCTCTTTTGACATTGGTTCTGTGAGTCCAGCGACACACAGGAGGAAATTGAGTTTTTTGTCTATATTCACGCAGCACACAACCAAATCCTCCAGCTCTAAGGTAGTCAAGATAGGGAATCTTGGTACTGGCCTCCCCCCACTCCTTTTTAGCAAATAGTAATGTTGTGGCATGGATAGTTTCCCGTGCTCGTCAATATTGTCTAGGACTGCATCTATTTCCCCCAGATAAGTGTGCTTGAAGACACGCTAGCAGAGATTCTTGACCTTGGCTTTCACCATACCCCTATAAAGAGCTATGGCCAAAAACATTTCAGTTATGTCTATATTGAGGTGATGCTTGTGAAAGGACCATATGAACTCCCTTCCCAACAGCTCCTTTATTGCATGTATTACCAACTTATCCTTAACCATAAGGATACCACGTAGCCTTGTATTTGTTACCTCTCGTTGGAAGGGAGCCATGGTGGTGGTGGTTTCCAGGCATACTGGAGTGTCCATTTTTCTCTATCAACCTTTCCAAATGCCTCCGTTGTGATGAAATTTATTGGTGTAGCTCTCTATACTTATAACCAGCTGTTTCCATTCTAGACTTGATTTAAAGGCACCATCCTTTCACACGAGTAAGCTCTACTCCAGTCCTATGTTCCCAAGGCCAGCTAATTGATGTGACTCAATTTTCCCTTAAGCCGATCAACTAGATCTTGAGAGGATGTTTCACCTGCTAATTGTGACAATCGCTCGGGTCCCTAGACGCATTTTTCTTACCATTTACAGGCTTTGAAGCCATCGCCCTTTCTTTAGCATTTATTGTTGACGTGACCCTCACCTGAGGTTGGCTTGGTTTTCACTTCCTGAGCTGTATTCCGGCTTTGATGCCGCATGCTTAGCCAGGTTGCCAGCCACGGTATTACCTTCACGATATATATGACTAACATGAAATTCCTCCAATGATGATGTTAGGGTCTGTATTGGACTTAACCAATGCCTTAGTATCCAATTTGGTGTGAAATTGCATCTAATGGCGTTAATTATAATAAGTGAGTCACCTTCTAAATGCAGTTTTGAAGCTTCGAGATTCTTTCCCATTTCAATGCCACATAGTGCCGCTTGTATTTATGGCACACATCTAATGCCAGCAGCTCCCAGATTCCCTAGTTGGGGATTCTGCCATATTGTACCACATGTGATCTCATCCTTCTTTGGGGCCTTCAAGGTACTTATAATAGGGGGCATATGTAGCGCATCAAATTTGTTAGACAGTTCAATATCTTTGTTGGAGAATACATTCTTTGGGTAGGGAATATTTCTTGCTGCATTGTACGCAAGTTCCACTATTGCCCTTCACAACGATCTACTAGTTTTTCTCTCCCCATTGATTTCTCCTAGAAGATGCATTTGTTTCTCTCCTTCCATATTTACCAACATACCAGGGATGGAATTATTTGCCATATGCTACTGAAAACCCCTTTGTGTAGTTTAGTTGGCTAGGTAGCAATCCAATCCCAAAGGTTTGATGAAATAGGGGTAGGGTATTCTAAAAGTTTGAGGATGTGTTTCCAATAGGCATCGACTTAGGGACATGTGAGCAGGAGATGGGTTACTGACTCTTCCTAGTTCTTTCATATTACACATCTACTTGGTCCTTTAAAGCCTAACTTGGATAATTTTTCTTGGGTTAATATCTTCCCCTGGGCAGCTAGCCATAAGAAAACTTCAGCCTTAGGTATAATATCTTTCCCTCAGCATAGTGTGTTTGGCCAAGTTTTCCTTTCCAACCTTCTTTCCTTAATTTTGTACCCCAAATTTACCTTACATTCACCATCTACTGAGGCATTCCATCTCAGGACATCTTCCTCTTCACTGGCAGGGAAAGTTATGGCTTCCATTATCTTTTTCAGGGCCTTTCTTTGTATTGTTGGGGCATTGAGTGTGTCTAGGCTTTTCCAACTCCACTTCTTGACACCATTTTTCTAGATGAAACCACCGTAGTTACTTATCTTGTGTCCCTAGACTTTGATGGTTTCTTCCTTGATATCCTTCAGTCCCAGCATATTATTTAATTTGGCATGTCCATCCCATGAGTCTTCCCAGAATGATGCTTTACTGCTGTTATGAACTTCCCATGAGACATGTTTGTATACAATATCTCTACATTCACATATGAAATTCTAAATTTCCAACCCTTTTGGTGGATTGAGTACCCTAACTATGTGTATTGGCTTATTTGAGTCAAGGTATTTCCTCCTTAGAATTCTAACCCATTTATGGTTGCTTGTGTACATTTTCTAGACCATTTTAGCTCCCATGGCTAGGTTCATTTCCCTCAACTACCTTATTCCTACACCATCCAAAACCTGGGGTTTACATACCTTATCCTAGGCCAATAAAGGGATGTTGTTTAGGTCCTCTAGTCCATTCCAGAAAAACTTCCTCATGATTTGGTTGAGCTGGTCCAAAATGCCTTCGGGAATCTTTAGGCATGACATTGAATAAATGGGGATTGCTGTCAAAACTGTTTTAACCAGGATAAGCCTGCCTACTGATGTAAGCCATTTACCTTTCCATAATTTAATTTTCTTTCTACAACTCCCTATTAGTCTATCCCGATAAGTAGTTCGGTTAGCCCTGGTGAACAATGGCATTCCAAGAAATTTTCCTGGTAGGCTGGCTGATTTGATACCCAATATTCTTGTGAGATCGCTTTGGATTCTAGGTTGTGTATTGAGGAAGAAGACCTCTAATTTCCTTCAGTTGATGGCCCAACCAGAGGCTTTGTTGTAGCTATTCAGGACTTCTTTGATTTTTATTGCCTCCATTCTTGTGGCTACACCAAACAGGATGGTGTCATCCATAAATTGTTGGTGGGTACTTGCTCCTACTCCAAGTGCTGCCTTGATTCCTTTCCATGAACCTTCCATTATGTATTGGCTTATTTTCCTACCCAGGGCTTCTACCATTATGATGAAAAAAAATGGTGATAGTGGATCACCCTATCTTATCCCACGAGATGAAGCAATGAACCCCTAGGCAATTCCATTTAATAGTATTGAGAATCTTGGGCCATTTATGTAGCTTTTGATCCATCCTACTATTTCTGTATCAAAGCCAAATCCTAGTAACACATCTATCAAGAATTGTCTGTCCACCCAGTCGTAAGCCTTTAGGATATCTAGCTTTAGGATCATGCTTGGAAGTCTTAACTTCCTTGCTGAGTGGATGGTTTCATGAGCTACTATATCCCTTCCACAATTGACCTACCCATGATGAAGCCACTTTGTTCTTCTAAGATGATTTTTCTTAGTACCACTTTGAGTCTGTTGGCAATGATCTTTGTAATTATTTTATATACTGTATTATAGAGGGAGATTGGCCTAAATTCCCTCATGCAGTTTGCTTCCTTCTTTTTTGGAATAAGTGCTATGAAGGTATGATTGATTGCTCCTAGCATAGATTCTTTCGTTCTTGACTCCTTTGCTGCTTTGACTAGATCCTCTTTGATTATTTCCCAATAAGTCTGAAAAAAGCAAGCCGGGAAGCCATCCAGGCCTAGGGATTTATCTACTCCTAGTTGGAAAGTTTCTTTTTTGACTTCCTCCATACTTATGGGTTTAGTGAGTTCTTTATTTTCCAAATCTGAGATTAGTTTTGGAATTCCCCTAATGTAGTCCTCCCTTGCGACTACATCCTCCTGATCCTCTTTTCTAAATAGTGACTCAAAGTACCTTACTACTTCCTAATTAATTTCTTGAGCATTAATAGAAATAGACCGACCAACTCTCACCAGATCTATTATTCTTTTCATGCTTCTTTTAACCAAAGTTGAGTTATGAAAGAACCTAGCATTCCTATCTCCTTCTTGGAGCCACTATTCCCTGGATTTTTGCTTCCAATGATATTCTATTCTTGCTAGGGATTTAGATTGGGCTTCAAGTAGAGATTTTTCTTTTAGATACTCCTCCCGCCCCATGTCATTCTTCATTATTTCCTCATTTAAGATTTTGAGCTCATTATCTATCTTATCACTTTCTTCGAAGATGTTTTTGACGCATTCTTTGTTCCAAATTCTTAATTTTATTTTGATATAACCTAGTTTCTTTTGGAAGGCATAGAGGTATGAGTGGTTACCAATCCAAACTTCTTTCCACCAAACTGTTATCTGTTTAAAGAGGCTTGGGTCCCTCATCCACATTTTTTCGAATCTAAAGGGAGATCCCCCTTTAAAAGTATCTCTCTAGAGTTCAAGTTGTATTGGGAAATGTTCTGAACCACTCCAGAGGAGAATCAAGGCATCCAACAAGCTCAATCCTTGATTCCAATCTCCCTTTACTAGGAATCTATCCAATTTTTCTGCTATACCGAAGTGACCCAATCTTTTGTTGGTCCATGTATATATTCCGTTCCTAGTATTTATCTCTCTTAGCATATTTTGATCTAAAAAATCCTGAAAATCTACTTGAGATCTTAATAGGTTTAGTAATCCTCCCTATTTCTCTAAATTGTTTAGAGTGGCATTAAAGTCCCCACCCATTATAGTTTTGGCATCTTTGGATTGACTTAGGAAGGTGGAGATTTCAGCCTAGAGGTTCCTTTTATCTACTGGGGCAATAGGGCCATATACATTAATCAGATTGAGTTCTGAATTGTCTTGATATAGACGTATTGAGAATGCTATCTAGTTATTCTTTTCCACCATGAGTTTGCACCACACTGAGGCTTGGTTCCATAATATTCCAAGACCCCCAGATGCCTCGATTGATTCTTTATAGAAACCTTCCCAACCTTGCCACCATTTAAGTTTCCTTTCCTATTCCTCCTTACTCCATTTTGTCTCTTGGATTAATAAAATATCTGGGTTGTTGCTATCTATCTAATGCCTGAAATGGTGCCATTTACTAGGGGTGTTTAAGCCCCTAGTATTCCAGCTTATTATTTTCATGGTTCCCCAGGAAGGGGGAGTCCCTTCCCATTTCTAAGGATTGTTTGGCCTAGTTTTGTTTGCCCTTTTGTTGCCTCTACTATTTTTAATTTCTCCTTATTGGGCTTTCGACCCCTTTGGCTGTGAGATTTAATCCTTGGTGATTTCCTTGCTGAGGGTATTTGTTCAATTCCTCTCTCAGCCATTATCCCTTCTCGATATTCTTGAAAGTTGTCATCATACTCTAATTCCGAGCCTATACTCCCTGCCTCTTGGCTTTCCTCTTCTATATCCTTATTTTTGTTTGGTGATCTCATATCTGGTATCTCATTGAATTCCACTTTCTAGAATTCTTCATCTTTTTCCTTTATTACTACTAACTAATTTTTAGGTCTAATGTCTGTGAGATGAGGGAAGCCATCTTCCCATAGAATTTCAGTTTCTGGAAAGGTTATGTGATTATGTTGTACTGGCCACCATGTTGTTTGGTCCCCTTCTTGTCTATAGTCTAAAGGTGTTTTCCAGCCTAACTCACCCACCTTCTAACCTGAATTCATTGATTCCACCATTTCCTTTTCTAGGAATTCACTTGATTGTCCAACTTCTAAATCATTTATTTTCTCCCACACCTTATTTTGTTTTGTTGCTCCAAAATTGTTGCTTACCCACTTTTCTATGCATTCCACCTTGTTGTGCTTCATTGATTTGCATTTAGGGCATAACTGTAGGTTATCCTCCCTCTCTTCTTCATGCTTTCATGATCCTGCCTCCGTTCTGATTTCTACCATTCTAGGCATCTCTAGTGCTTGTGTTTTTGTTACTCAAACTCAAAAGTAAGGTCCTTTCTTTCTATCCATCTAGATGTTATCTATGGTTTGTAGGTTACCTAGAATTTTTCCTATTTCTTCTAGGGTTTCCTTTGACTAGTATTCTAAAGGTAGGTTATACAAACTTATCCATACAACACTTTCCTCCACATTCTTTCCTTGGATCAAAATTTTCTCTCCTATCCACAAGGTGAACTTGGGCTCCGTCCAAAAAATAGGGTCCGGGTTCTAGGGCCTTATTCCTCCTTTCCTAGTTTGGGAATTTAATCAAAAACCAATTTTTTTCTAAAGTGTTTACCAATATCTCTTCCCCCCAATTTTCCCTACACCAATCTTCCATGGCTTCCCAATGTTTTTGTCCTTCACCCCCCCATCTTGCAAACATTCTGAGTTTTTGTAGGGTTTCATGATTCTTCTTAACTACTTCATTATTGACATTTAGAATGGATATGGAGGTTTGTATGGTCTTACCTTTGTTTGTCATTCCCTTACTTTCTACTGCATTTTTCTTGGTTTCTTCAGATTTGGTTGAATCCATTTGATGCCAGTTTTTTGTCAAATCTCTTTTCGCTCCTTGTTTTTCCTTGAACCACCCTTTCGATTTTGTAGGATATCTCCTCTAGCCATTGTTGAATTTCAGATATCTTTCTTTTGCAAAGTGATTGGGCCTCACCCATGGAGGTCCTTGATCCATCCAGGCCCTATTCCTCCTTCGCCTTTGATCTCTTTCAGCCTCTTCTTGATGTTAGTAGAAAGGGTGGAATCTATCCACCCAAACACTACTCTCCATCACCCATTGGGGCATGTGTAGTTCTGGTCCATGGTTCCAGTCGGTATTTCCATACGCCTTCTAGCCCCCATTAGTTTTTTCTTTGAATTCTTCAAAGGGAATTGTTTTATCCATTTCCTCACTCCATTTCTCCTTATTTATCCCCTCCTTTTCTGACGCCACTTGTGGCTTCTACTTGAGGCTACCCTCTGGTGTGTCATGCCTTTTCTTCTTTTCCTTCACCTGACATAGCTCTTGATCTCTGCTTTGTTGTTCGTCCACCTTCACTGATTCACATGCTACCTCTTGCTCCACATCACCTTCCCGAGTCTCCACGCTGACTATTTTCGCTTCTCCCATTATTCGATATCAATTCTCAATTTTAATGGCACAGGAGGTATTATTAGAGAATGCACTATTGTTAAATTCATCTTAGAGGAATGTTTTGTAAGAGTGTTGATGTTAAGTGAAGGCTTGTTTATTTCTCTAAAATGACAATAACCAAGACCACTAGTATTTTCTTACATTTGAGGCTCTATAGGGACATGGATACTATTGCAAGGTGTGTGCCCTTGGTCTCCTTGGTTGTTCAAAATGGCGCTCAGGATTCATGACATGGTTTAACTACCTCTTGTGGATCTTAACTCTAGCTTGTATTAGGCATTGATAGGTCAATACTTTGGTGCAACAACAAGGCCAACAATTGGTATCAGAGCTGGTCACAGGTTTGAATACCCTCACTTGTGCTGGGGGGATTGTTGCAAGGTGTTTTCCCTTGGTCTCCTTGCTTGTTCAATGTAGTGCTTAGGATGACATGGTTTAACTATCTCTCATGGATCTTAACTCTAGCTTGTATTAGGCATTGATAGGTCGATCTTTTAGTGCAATGACAAGGCCAACATATACCTTGTTCTCTAGCACCACATCCTTTTCCACTATATCCAAGTTATTTCATAGGCTCATAACCTTTTCCATAAATATTTTTCATTTCTTTATGATTTGGTGGTTGCTCATATTTAAGTTCATCAAAATTTGTTGTGTACGTATTTTCTTATTGAACCACCAAAAACATATACAATACGGGAAAGAGGATTCCCCCAATGAGCCTCTAGGGTTTTTCACCCTAGAAGCTAACTTTTGGATGAATGTCTCTCTTTCACCTAATGATATGCTTGGATTTCATTCAAAGGGGGTTAGGGGATTAATGTGAATGTGTGTGATTGTGCCCTAAATGTTATGAATAAAAAATAAAATCTAAATATGAATGAAATGCAACTATGATGGAAAACACACTATGTTATGCAAATGACCTAAGAAATGCACATTAAACTAAAACATAAAGCAAGAGATGAAAGGGGTGCACTTGGAAATGAGTTGGAGACCTGATTGGAGGTTGAGGATGTTGTTGAATCTAGAATCTAAGCCTATTGGGACACTTACGCCATTTTGGATGAAGTAGTCCTGTTTTAGGGTGATTTTGGGAAATTGACCCAAGGCTTATTTCAGCCAAATGGGTATCCAAATCCGCAAAAATATTTGGAAAATATGAACTTTGGGACTAGGTCGACAAAACTGGCGGGAATGTCCATTTTGTCTTTTTTCTAAAAATTTGGAGGTGGAAATGAGGACTCTTGATCCACACTTTTTGCTCCTCCAAGTATCCAACCATGAAAGTAAAGATTATGGTTTATAGAGGTCTTCCAAGCTGAAAATAGGGTTTCTTCAACTTTCGTGAGCTTGGATGATTTGTTGAATGATCTTCCACCTACAAAATACCTAAATTTGCAAGAACACACAAAGAGAAATAAGAAATGTTGATTTTTAGAGTATGGGGGCTTGCCTTGGTGAAGCCCCTTTGTAGATAATTAAATAAAATGATGAAATAAGGAGTGATGGATTTGTTTCCTTGCCTTGATGATTGAGTTGTAGCAATGGAGGTTCAGCCCTTGAATGCTTCAAGAAGATGTCTTGTTGACCTAGAATCTGAAACCCTAGCTTGCTTGAGAAGAAGGAGAGGTGAGAGGTGAGAGGTGAGAAGTGGGGAAGAATGAGGGTACCTTATGAGAAATTAGGGTTTTGGAGGTTATTTATACAACTTATACCCTAACTTGCCTGAAATGACTTCATATTGACCTACCTTAGGGTTTTAGAGACTAAAATCCCAAAAGAATTTAACTTAAAATTACAATTTATGCCATGGGACTTGGTCACCCAAGGTGGCGACCTAGTCCACCTGGGCATTTTTCATTGATTTTCAGGGATTAAAATATTATTATATATGTTTGTCGGGATTTTCTTCATAAAACACACTAAGATAAGTCATGTATGAGGATTAAGGGGTCATTATAGCATAACAAGGGGTTAATGAAGTGATGACAAGCCTAGGAGAATATGAAAATGTCTTGCAACACCTTACAACATTTCGTCACAAGGCTTGGAAATGGGTTAAAATAGGCTGAAAATGGTTCAAGATCATAGGCCAAAGTCCAAATGAGTGAAAAGTGACAAAGTCCTCACTTTTTGGCGACACACTTGTAAAGTGGTTGAGGTGGATGAGGTGTATGTTTGGTCTATTTTTGTTTAGATTACCATTTTTCTTTTCCCTTTTTAGGCTCTTTGTTTATGATATTATATTCTCCCATGAATGTCGGTTCAAAACTCAACAATCCCAAATCATCGAGCAATGTCCTTGTGAAGGGTTTAGGACATCTATAATTTTTTTGTTCTTGCATGTGTTCTACTTATGTAGTTGGTGTGAATGTGTTGAAAGGATTCTCTTTTTTGTTTAAATGCTCAACTTTTTGGTTCAGGGTCACCTTCAAGTGTGTACACACTAGTACACAAACAACAATGTATGACTAAATAAACTACTAAAAATTGAATATAAATGACTATTTTTAGTCACGTGACTATTAGTAGTTTATTGCTGGTCATTTATAATGCAACCAAATTTATGACTAAACTATTGTAGTCATTTATTTAGTCATTGATTTGGTCATTGATTTGGTCATTGATTTAGTCATTGATTTGGTCATTGATTTAGTCATTGACTTAGTCATATATTTAGTCATTGATTGTTGTTAACTGGTCATTTATTTAGTCATGGTAGTCATATATTTAGTCATATATTTAGTCATTAATTTAGTTATTACTTTAGGCATATATTTAGTCATATATTTAGTCATATATTTAGTCATTAATTTAGTCATTTTTATTTACTAGTTTCCATTAATAAAAAATATTACTTATCAACTATCTAACATATTTGCACAATAAAACAACAACGAGAAGGTAAAAATAGCTTATTTTATTAATCAATAAGATATTACATTCAGTTATGTAAGCTTGAAAATGGAGTTACAATTTTCTGTCCCAACATGAAAGAACTTGAAAATATTACAATACATTGATGAGAGAGAAAAGAACTAGCTGAAATCTGCTACAAAACCTTGGCTTTATGATGTTCAACAACTTACAAAAGAATAGGAACATGACTGTTCTTGTATATCATAAGCTATAGTCCCTTACGATTGCAATTCTTTTTGATCCTCTAACTATCATTTGTTCATGGATGTTATTTTATATCATAACCGACCATCTCTTACCCTTGTAATGCATAAGTACATGATACATCTTTGCAAAGGAACTTTCATTCTATGATTGTGATAAAGCTCCAATCATTTGTAGGCTTCCCTCATTCTGATTATTATCATCTTGTGATCATGTTAATTTTCACTTCATTATTTCTCTTACCATTGAACCATGCCTTAAAATTTTTGATCATTTACCTCTTTATCTTCATATCTTGCTAGTTTCTTTATCACCAATCATGAATCCTACTAATTGAAGTATATTTGAGTCATTTTCCACAACTTTCCTTCTTGTCAGCAACTCCAGAAGAACAATACCATAGTTGTAAACATCATATTTCTCATTAAGACTTGAGGTTCTTGCATATTTAGGTTCAATATAACCAATAGTACCCATAACATAGGTGGAGGTGTGAGTTTTGGCTAAGGAAATGCACTTGGCAATGCCAAATTTTGATAAATGTGCTTCGAAGTTGTCATCTAAAAGAATGTTAGATATCTTTACATCCCTATGAATAATGCATTGGTTACAATAACGATGAAGATATGTTAATCCTTTTGTAGCACCATAAGCTATCTTTATATGAGTATCCCAGTCTAATTTAATCTTCTTTGATGTTCCTATGTAAAAAATTAAAATGTTTATTAGGTTCTCCACAATCTATTTTGATCAGATGGTAGAAATATTGATTGGACTCATATTTCATAAATCTATCATGTTTATGTATAACATCATTTTCTCACCATGTAGGATGTCCCAAAGACTTCCATTTACCATGTAGTCATAGAATACAAACAAGAAAAATATAGAACTGCATGGTACTGAAAAAAATAAAAAAATAACCTGGAAGAAAGGATGTTGAAGACATTCAGCTGCAATTGGCACCTGCATTTTCTGTACAACCTCGGCTCTGTCCACTTGGTCCCAAACAAAAAGCATGTGAACCAAGTTAGAACCCCCATATAATCATAAAGGACAAACAACTTCATATGCCGACAACAATGAAAGTAAATACTAAACAAGAACAAAATTGGAGAAATTGGCTTGGCAAATGAAGGCAGCAGGGTATTTCCAGATTCAAGACTTTTACTTAATGTTGTGGTTAGAAGAAAAAAGAATCATTTATCTACTACCATAGTGAAAAGTTAGCAATTTAATTTGGTTTGTTAAACATGGCCCCTAGTACAACTATTAGAGTTGTTAAGAACCTTCGAGTATGTTATGATTTTCACATTGCATCTAAATTCATCTCCAAGATTGTTGCAAGAGAGAATTTCAAGTTTTTGTTTTTGAGCAATCTCCAAGTACACTGCTACTGAAAGGATCATTAATGAAAAAAGAGATTTCATCTTTAGGTAAGCCTCTTTGGTTGTTCATTTTGAATAGATTTTTCCATTTTGGTAAGTATTGTGTTCTTGTGGTAGTCTTTACTATTAAGTTATTAACATTTGGAAAAGATCATTACGCTGTTATACTTCATTCCTTCTCTAAAATTCTATCCCATGTTTTGTATATGCATTGACTGTAATATCATTGTTTAGTTTGGTAGGAGAAAGATATGTAAATATCATTCCTTTTGCTCTATGTATAGGGCTTTTTTTGTCAAATTCTAAATTTGATAGAGAATCAAAATGTAGTAAAGAAATGACTACAGATCTCGCTTTAAGTATTTGATCTAACAATCCCATATGATATTCATGATTTTAAAAATAAAATTGAACTTCTTTCTTTAATAGACATGTTTCCTCTTGATGATGAATTTTTTGTACAACACTATAGTGAACTTGCAAACAACTACAATTCTAGTGGGAGGAAGCAATAGAATATGACAATTTAGTAGAAAGAATGAAATGCAAGGAGGACACACATATGATGAAATATTTTCTTAACTTAAGAAACAAGTTAGAATGCACTTGATGGCAATCAAACCTACGAGAACTACACAAAAATGTTTTTAAGCTACAAAAATGTGAAATTTATAGAGGTCAAACAACGAGAACGAAATGCAATAGATTTTTCTTTTAATTTCTTTTCTTTTTCTTTTTCTATAGATAAAATTTGATGCTGAGTCTTAACATGTATTATGTAGCTAAATTTTATTATATCTCAAAGTCAATGTCAACCTACAAATCAAATATGACATGTATTCCAACTCCAGATCATGAAATTTAAGTCCACATTAAATCTATAATATTAAATATGTAGTAGTAAAACAATAATTTTCATTGAAAAAACTTATAGTGCCAGCAAGAGCATAGGCAACCACAAGTGGGGGAGAAGCAAGGTAATTTGCATGAGTCAAGGGATGAACATGCCCTTCAAAGTTTCTATTTCTTGAAAGAACAATTGCAACAACTATATCTAAAAGAAAGCAATAAATGGTATAAAATTATTAGAAGAGAAAATAATGTACCATAAATCCCTAATAGGAAAAAAAGAAAAAGAGATTTCACCCAACAAAAACACAAAGGAAACCCTAAAGCCAAAATTTTGGTATTTAAAGCATTGACAATTATATTTGATAAAATAAAGATGAGAAGGAAGCCTTCTTATGGAGTGACAAAGCTCAAGAAGCTTATCAGAAGCTTAATAAAGTAATTAGCTCATGCTAATAATTGGTATTCCCAATTTCTCACAACTATTTGTGGTAAATTCTAATGATTCAAGTGAAGGATTGGAGTTGTGCTAATGCAAATGAGTCATGCTATAACATTTACAAGCAAAATGGTGAAAACTTCAAAAATAACATATTCTATTATGCATGGCGGTAAGAATAGACCACAACAATATAAAATAATTTCTTGGCCAAGGTGATTTGAATAATTAGCAACAAGTGATTTTATTTTGGTCTTCATGACTGTCATTATTGTGATCTCAAGTCATACTTTAAGTATCACTATGATCACCATACCTACAACCATTCATGAATTTGTGTCATAAATCCTTTGCCTCTTGTGTTCATTGCCTCTTAGTTTCCCTTATGATTTTTATACTATGATTTATGTCCTCTATAGAATATTCTATCATGGGCACATCATATCCTTCTCATTATTATCTTACTCCTTTTCTTTTTCAAGGATTTTTCTATTAAATACTTTATGGGCTTTCTTTCTCATGGACTGTCACTTCTCTTTTGACTATGTATTATGCTTCTATGGATCTTTTTTCATACTCAATACCATCATCCTCACATTGAAATAGAGAAAAAAATTGATTTTTAATCAAATCTTAGGCTGAAAGTCCACTATCTTATGATGGCACTACCTTTTGATGATTGTGACTATTTTATTGTAGCAAGCTCTTGCTTGTTATCTTGGAAAAACAAGATTATAGACTGTTAACATCCTACTATTGTCTTTCATAGCACTATAGATTTGAAACTATCTTCTAATTAGAATTTAGGTATGATCAGTATCCTTGCTCTTGAATGCCCTTCCATCTCACTTTCCTTGCTCACTTGACACTAGCCATCTTGTCATTTCTATGACACAAACCTTTCAAAACTAGATCCACATCACCACTATCATTCTTATATAAACCCTAGGGTTAAGAACATGGGGTGCAATTGTGTCATTCCTCATGAAGATTTTCCTAGATAGATTTTAAACTAACCATCCTCTTTCATGACTATAAATTCATATTAGCCTTCCATTATGCATTTCATATTTCATATATTCTAGCCCAATTGGACTTCCATGTCATGTAATATGATTATTCACTTGCTGCAAACTATTCTTATCTTATTTTGATGGAGAGAATTCACATTTTGTAGTAAAATATTTTAGTTTGAGAAATGTCATGGGTATGTAAATGGGTGAATTCAATAAGGTGCAATAGGTTGTAGCATATTTTTTGATAGTAATTATTGCTCTATAACTCATCATTTTGTGTTGTTTTCTTCCCTCCTCCTCTATGTGCATCCTTGCATTACAATTATCAATTTTCAATTACTCCTCATTATGGTCCTTCCCAATAGAGTTCACCATATATACAACTCCTGCATGGCATCAAGAATGATTCAGATAAATATTTAGAGTTTCAATTATATTCAACATAAGCAAGCTCTAAAGAATCTCATTTTTATCTTAAAATATCATTTTATGAAATTCTTTTAAATGAATTTTCCAATTGATCATAGTATTTGTACAAAATAGTTGAATGATTGGGGAGTCAAAGTATGGTGAGAATAGCCTTTAGGAGTCTAAATGTCTCTAAAATCATATTGCCTCTATGTATTTCTCCATTCTACCTATCCACCTATTATGTGCATGCAAACCCTTGACTAAAACTTAAGGTTCAAACACTAGTATCTTCATCTGTGTCACTTTGAGGCATTGTTTTCATGTGAAACCCTTAATTATTTCTAACCTTGGGTCTAGATTTTCTCTAATAACCTCTAAAAAACTTTACACACAATCATATCCTTTCTCCTCTTTAACATTTCTAAATTTACTCTTTTTCTCTTCATTTAGACCACACTTATTTTCATTTGCAACTACAACTACATCAATTGGATTCCTTGAGTAGTTTTCAATGTCATCGATTTATTTGAATAATTGGAAAGACACAAATGTACTTAAAATTAGGTAACACGTTTGTAAAGTTTTTTGATTTGGTAAGAGATATTTTAAGCACTTAATTTGTAGTTGTTTTTTCTTTGTCTTTGCTTTGGTCAGAATTGTGTTTAGCTTGAATCTTCTCCAAATGACATTTCTCACTTTGAAGGAGTCACAATGGCTCCACCTCATCCAATTATAGGTGTTTTAGAAGCCTTTAGGGGAGATAATAATGATATGAAGCTTATCCTTGGTGTTGGTGCTTACAGAACGAAAGAATTGCAGCACTATGTATTGAATGTGGTGAAAAAGGTTTCCTTTTGGACATTACTCCTTTATTTTGTATACAATTAATGTGATTTGAGTAAATGTTACTACATGTAAGATTCACTATTTTAGCTTTGAGATCTTACAAGTTAATTATGTGGTAGCCTTATTATGTGTAATTTCATTTAATCTATTTCAATTTTGCAGGAAGAGAATTCGATGCTTCAAAAAGGATACAATAAAGAGGTATATGTTTTTTCATTCCTTTTTAATATTTATTCATATTATTTGTAATGTTTAGAAATTACTTAGTCTTGTTTTGTTTGTAGTATCTTCCAATTGAGGGTTTGGTTGCATTCAATAAGGCTACTGCAGAGTTGCTTCTAGGGGCTGACAATGTTGCAATTAAGCAAGGAAGGGTAAGATTTTTATGGTTTTCTAACCAAATCATTCTCTTGTCACTTTTTTCTACTCAAGAGAAGGAATTAATAAAGTGTGTTAAATACTTTCTTTCATTGATTTATGCATGCATATGTTAGAATAGGAAAAACTTGATGGTACAATGTTGTTGAATATTTCTCAGGTTGCAACTGTGCAATTCCATTTAGCAATGGGCCCTCTTCAGCTTCTTGCTGCATTTATTCAGAGATATTTTCTTGGAGAGAAATTCTTAATCTCATCTCCAACTTGGGGTGAGTTTCAATGTTATTAGAAATCCCACGAATATTGAGTAGTTTTCAATGTCATTGAATATTTTGAATAATTTTTAAAATGAAAATTATGGCCAAGATCCTAATACTGAGCACACATGAACATAACATGAACATTGTCCCATCGTTGGAACCACCACCCAAGTACCAGTGATAGGAAAAAACTCCATCGATGGCATCCCCATCGGATCATCACGGGAATAGGAGACCTCATCCCTTCGATGGCCTAACCAAGCATATCAGGGAGAGAATTGATTATCGGTGGGAGTGAAGTATTAGTTATGCTGATCATCCGATAAGCCTTATTGCAGTAAAATTTACATATATAGTTGATCATTAGTTGTGCATGGTTGACCTTCGTGCCCATGCTAGCTATATTGAGGACACCCTAAACATTATTAATAAGATGCTAGTTAATCTATGCTACATGCAGATCATATATGAATATAGGCTGAGTATTTCCAACAACATTTCTTTCTTAGTTGGATCCTAAAAATGCTCAAATTATGTTCTACTCTAAAACATTTGTACGAGGTTCAAATAGTAAAGAGATTGATGAAAGATACAAGAATTAAAAAGATACCTAGATGTAGTTGGATTGAAGGCCATAAACTGGTACATGTTTTATGTGTAGGAGACAAATCACATGCACAAACATGGCAGAGCTATGTAAAGTAGAAGAAATTATCTTGGAAAATGAAGGCAATAGGGTATAGAGAATCATTTATCTACCACCATAGTGAAAAGTTGGCAATTGCATTTGGTTTGTTAAACATGGCCCCAATCACATGTACAAACATGGCAGAGCTATGTAAAGTAGAAGAAATTGTCTTGGAAAATGAAGGAAATAGGGTATAAAGAATCATTTATCTGCCACCATAGTGAAAAGTTAGCAATTGCATTTGGTTTGTTAAACATGGCCCCTTGTACAACTATTAGATTTGTTAAGAACCTTCAAGTATGTTTTGATTTCCTCACTACACCTCAAATGAGAAATTCAATACTTTGAGGGCTCAATTATCATGATTCCAACACCTCATGCACTACAGGATATTCCTTTGGATCAGATTTTCTATAGAACACATTAGAATCTTCCTCAAATGCAAAAGCATAATTCCTTGAGAGACCTAAATTTGTTGATTTATAATTTTAATTAAATGGCTAGAATACAACCCATAACTTAGGGAGTTAATCTCCTCAGTTTCCATGAACACTATGGGAAAAAATCAACTCTCAACTACCATGTTCCCAAGCAGCAACTTGACATCCAAATCATGGTCTACCTCTGAAACTATACCCTTACAAGAAAACTCTTGATGAATAAGAGTTAATCTTACTATGACAAGTATCCTTCAAATATTTCCTATTCATTACTTGGATCCACCACTTTAATTGCCTAAATCCAAGACAAGATTAACAATTGAGATGCTTTGGCTATGATGATGAATGATATCAATGGATAGTTGAACTACCAAGGTGGAAGGTGGACCAATCTACAAAAATCTACTAGATGACATCACATTTTTTTGCAAAAGCTAATTGATCATCCTTTATAATGCACTCTAACCCCACTCAATTAATGGTCTAGATCAATTTTACATCAATATTAATGGTCAAGCCAGATCTTCTCTTTAGCCCAAAATTACTTGAACATCTTTGACTTTAAAAGCCAAGCATGACATGTCGTGTAAAATTATGTTTCTACACTTGACTATATACCCTTTAATTCACCTTGAAGATCAACAACTTCAGCAAATCAGTAGATTACTAAAGTGTTGAATTGTATAATTTATCAAAGTACCTACATCCACCAAAGTTCATTAGATCACACCACATGGTTTAACCAAAACTAGTTGATAAAACTATTTGATATCTACAGGCTTTACATAAACATCAATCATTAAAAGTGCATATCAACTTGCCCCAAAGATTAGTGATTACAGCCGATTAGTTGATGGCTAAAGTGTTCAGTGGTTTCATTCATCGAAGTGTAAACATCGCTAAAATCCACTAGTTCATGCCACATGGACATATCATATGCACCTAGCCTCCTACTTTCCATCAATGGCCATAATTTTATCCTCTCAAGATTGACACCTATAATAGATGGTCTAGGAGATTGGTAGCTCAATCTACTAATATGCTACAATACAATAGATTGTTCCAAGTAGCCACAATGTCCATTTCCAAACAAAGACCCTAACACATACTTGTTACACCTTTATCCCAATAATTATCATACACCTTAGCATTCCTTTGAAAAAGGATCCATGTTGGACATGCCCATGCTAACAATAGAGACCTTTTTGGTAGATCAATATATGGATATTGAACCCACCATGCCAGTCTACCAAGATTATGGGACCATTATCCAATCATCAAACAAACAAGATCAAATCACTTAAATGAAATATAACCTCCTACAATAAGTCAATGAAAGAATATAATACAAAGATAAAGGTAGAGGAAAAGTTCTTTGGTCTTCACATAAATTTGATGAACCAATTTTCCATTAACGCAACTCAAGAACTCAACCAAGGTAGCAAAGAATTAAAGATAGAGGAATTAAAAATATACTTGGATGTTATAGTTGGATATGCTCTAGTAGACATATATGCAAGATGTGGAATCATAGACAAAACACTTGAATTTTTTGACAAAATGCCTCAGAGAGATGTCATCTCATGGAATGAAATGATTGAATGCAAAATGTGCACAAAATGGATTTTGGAATGAAGCTCTCAAAATATTTGAATTAATGAAGCACTCTGGAACACATCCTAACATTGTAATATTTTCTTGGGTTCTAGGTGCATGCAGTCATGCAGGTTTAGTGGATGGGGGTTGCACATACTTCACATGTCAGTAACGCTTATTGCATTACAATTTTTACATATATAGTTCATCATTAGGTGTGCATGGTTGACCTTCATGCCTGTGTTGGCTATATTGAGGACACCCTAAACATTATTACTAAGATACTAGTTAAATATGTGGTACATGTGGATCAATATAGGCTGAGTATTTCCAACAACACTGCTTTCTTAGTTGGATCCTAAAAATGCTGCAACTTATGTTCTTCACTAAAACATCTATACAATGTTTTTGCAAAAGCCAATGTTCTTTATCAGGAGTCACTGATAGGAGTTGGTTTTTCATATTCAAACACAACTCTATTTTATGAAGGTGTCAATGACCGAAGAACAAGTGGGTTATGTTTTCAATATGGCTAGATGTTAATTGCAGGCCTCTCAAACAATGCTTGAGCTGAGTTTTCTCTCATGTTATGTTCATAAAATTGGATAATCTTGTCTTTTTCATACAATGGTTTAAGAAGTTTCTAGTTTACAAAATGAGAGATCTCTAATTTTTCTTTATTTCACATTTCCATCAAGAAAACAAATAAGTTAATGAAATGACACTACAAGAAAACCTTTCAAAACTCTAATACAACCAATCTAGCATTGTAATGCATATTTGATCAAGAATCATGTACATAATAAATACTATAGATTTTCATAAACATAGTGTTGGCATATGTTAGGGGAAATTAATAGCATATGGCTTGTAAGTGTTGTCATTGATGGCAACCAAAATCTTGCATCCAAATGTGCAGTATAATTTTGGTTCCTACCAGCATAACAAAATGAAGAATAGGGCATCCAGTTAATAGGAATAAAAGTTGATCTAAACACCTTATCGGATAGATATTTTGGGTTGTGGATCTCTGAGGAAGGTTTTTTGATGTTTGTAATATCTTGGTTTTGATGTGCACTCACTAGTACGTGATCTAGAAGATACAGTGCACTAATTTGTTGACTATCTATTATAGAAGGCCGACCCAACAAGGATAGAAATCACAGATGTATAAGATGTAATTAATTATAAGTCTTCATGTTTTATTAAGTGTTATTTGGGTCCCCTCTTTGTCTTAACTAACTTTGGAGGATGCACATAATGATTTAGTGGTGGATGTGATCGACAAGTTGAAGGTAGCTTAAAATTTCCTAAAGTTGACTAATGGATGAATGAATCCTTGATTGAGGATATATATAAGAGGTTGGTTTTTATCACTAAAGTAAGAGTGAACATAAGGGTGTGTGTAGTGTAGACATGAAAAACTAACATCATGCATTCCTCTTATTATCATATTCACCCATCAATTAAACAAACCAGGTTTATTTAATTAATTTTTTTAAAGTCATCCATTCAAATTAACACCATCATCTTTGATTAAATAAAAAAAATATTTATTTAATTAAATCTAAAATCATTATCTCTTCTCATTTTAATTTACTTTAACCCACAAGTCTAAGTCAAAATGTCACAATCACCTAATTCCTCATTAAGTTAATCCAATATTGATTAATTTAATCTAAACCCATGTCCCATCCTCTAGCTTTTCCCAATTGCACAATAAATCATTTATTTTGATATATTAAAACCTCTATTTTCCTCACACATCATATTCCCAAGGAATATTCCCTCATTAACTCCCTTTTTTTGACTTTTTTGTCCAAACAAATTCCCCCCCAAAGCTCTCAACCATATGCATTTAATGCTATTTTCAAATTTCAAATGGGCACATTAGCCAAAACTTCCACAACCATGGCCCATCCACATAGTGAAAAGTGGTTTCTTCCTATTGGTTGAGAATTAGTCCCACATTCCTCACCCTTGCCTCTTATCTCTTCAATCTCTCCTATAAATTCAAGGCCTTTTCTCTCATTTTTCATCTACCATTTGAGAATTCTCACTATAGGAAACTTGAGTTCATCTTGCATCTCTTTGTCTATCATCATCTCAAGGCTTGTCAAGGGTTGGGAAAGGGCTCCCTTATACACAAAGAGTAGCACCAATCCAATATGGAATAGGTGTGCACCATGTTTTATATGCTCTAATTCATCTTTTTCATTTGTTTGCATTTTGAATCATGATGTATTATTTCATAGGGATATTAGATGTTTGCTTGGTTTTGAAATACAAATCATGCTAAAGGGTGTGTGTTATAATTTTAGCCATTTGCATATTTTGATGTCCACAAAATGGCACTAGAAGGAGGGCTTGAACCTCTATGTATTTAATCTTGATATCTACATCCATGCACCTTTCTAAAATATGTTGTTTTTCTAATATATGTAGATGTGAAAATAAGATTAATGTTGTTCTTCTCTTCTATGAAGTCAGTGAACTCTTTTTCTGATAACATCTCCCAAGTTGTGGTAATAAACAATGGGCGGGAGCGGTCATGAGCACAGTCATGGGTGGGAGAATTCGAATTCAGAATTTCAAATCAATGGCAGCGGATCTGGGAGTGAAGCAAGGTCGAATCAGGAGCTGGATTTGAGTCAGAAGCAAGGTAAGGATGACCAGGATGATGTGGATTCTGGTGCCAAAATATAGGTGGACCCTAGGGGAAATGATATTCCAGCTACTGTCTCTGTTTCGTCTCCCACGAAAAAATTGAGAAGGTTAGTGGGAGTGTGGGTACCACTGGTGGTTTTGGAGGCAAGTGCAAAACCTAGACCTCGCTTTTCGGGATAAAACCTAATGGAAAGTCGTCCTTCCCTCTAGTGCAAAATATCTCGTCCCCTGCTAGAGGTAAGTTTGCAATTTTGATTCTTGATTTGATTATAGATCATAACATATCCTTAATGGAATGAACTCTGGTGGGAAATTTTATGGGTCCTAGACCAAATATTGAAGTGGTCAGGGAATTTGTGAAAAAAAAATGGAGAACCAGTGGTAAAATCTCTGTTGCTGCTCTCCCTAAGGGTTTTTTCACCTTTGAATTTACTTGCAAAGAGGATATTACAGTTGTGAGAGATGGAGGTCCCTGGGTGATAGGAAAATCGTCCCTGGCTCTTAAGAAATGGTTTTCCCATTTGGACCTATCAGACTCTATTTTTGAGAATGTTCCAATTTGGGTTAGACTTCTAGGCCTGCCCCTGGAATATTGGAGTGAAGATGTTTTTTTGGGTATTGCTAGTTCCTTTGGTGAGCTCCTCTCGATTGATACAATGACAACTGCTAGAAAGAGACTGGTTTTTGCAAGGATCTATGTGGGGGTCCCTTAGGAAGCTGATCTACCTTCATCGATAGAGATAAAGTCTAAGTTGGGTTCCTGGGAACAGAGTATAGAATTTGAAACTATCCCGTTTGCTTGCTTCAAGTGTAGGAAATCTGGACATTGGGCAAAAAATTCCCTCTTAATGTTGCCCTAGAGAAAGGTAAGCCAGTCGAATAGGGGAAAAAATAATGGAAAAAAAAGAAGAATGATTCTAGTGAAGAAAGAAGGGAGAATAAAGAGAAGGAGTTGGTTGCTGAAGCTGATAATCTGATAGTTACCTTAGAGATTGAAGTGGGTTTGGTAGACAAAGGTGAGATCCCTTTGGAGCCTCTTAATCCAGATCCCTTGGATAGAGGTTTTGTTGAGGGAATCCTTGTTGAGCAAGGAGATCAGATCTTGTCTCCTCCTTCCCCCAAATGACAGTCCCTTCAGATAGAATTCATGAGTTTCTGGGTTTGGAGGATATTCACAGTGCAGGATTATCCTTGGTCTTGAACATCCTTTGGAGACCAAATCAGTAATTGGGGTTTTAGAATCCCTTGATAGTCAGGATCATTCGGTAAACCTATCCAGCAATGCTTTATGTTGTCAGGAGAAGGGAAACATGGATACTCTACCTTGGGAACAAAGATTACTAAATGATAAGGATTGGGAATCTACCAAAGAAACGAACAATCAAGAAGAGACAGATACAAAAGAGAATATATTAAAAAAGAAGACTGGAAAAAACAAGCAAGGGAAGATCCCAAGTGGCATTTCTACCAGATCAAGAGGCAAGGCTGATTGTGGTGCAACAAAAAACTGAAGAGGTAAAAAGTCTTTGAAAAAGAAAATAGAGCTGAACAACTTTTAGGAAATAGCGGATGGGTCTCAGAAGACCATCCTGGATTGTCTTAACTCCCATGGTATTCAATGAAGATTATGTCCTAGAATATTAGGGGTCTCAATAGCCCCCACAAGCAGGATGTTCTCCGCAATTTTGTTAGAGATCACAAATCGGACATTCTTTTGATTCAGGAAACAAAAATGCCAAAGGAGAAAATTGAAAAATTGAAACTCTTTCAATACTACTACAACCAAGGTAATAATTCTAATGGTGCCTCGGGTGGCATTGTTACTTACTGGAACTGCCACAACATCAAAGGTGATCCTATTTTGGAAGGTACAAATCACATAGTTACTAGATTCACTCATGTAAGAGATAACTACAGTTGGATTCAAATGAACATTTATGCTCCTAATGGTAAAGGTTTGAGGAAGTTGTTCTGGCTAGAATTAGCCTCCATTAGAAGGATTTTTGATAAAGAAGCTTGGATTGTTACGGGGGACTTCAATACTCCATTAATGAATTGCGAGAAATTTGGGGGATCTCAGATCAACTTAGAAAGTAAAGAGGATCTTTATAATTTTATTGATAGTCAAAGGCTGATAGATCTAGACCTTCATGGAGCAGCCTTCACCTGGTCTAATTGTAGAAAGGGGGCGGACCTTATTCAGGTTAGACTTGATAGATCTCTGATCTCGAATCATTGGTATTTTGACTACTTCCATTCCTTGAAAGCTCTTACTAGAATAGGTTCGGATCATTTTCCTATTAGTCTTACTGCAGATCCTATAAAAATGAAGAGGAATAGCTCCTTCATATTTGAAAATATATGGGTCTCCCATCCTGCTCTTAAAAAGGAACTAAAGAAATGGTGGAATATTAGCATTCAAGGTACTGCTATGTTCAGAGTTGCCAAAAAACTAAGGGAAGTGAAGTGTAAGCTTAAAGAATGGAAAAATAATTCTTTTGGGAATATCTTCAAGATCAAGTCCGAACTTCAGATGGATCTAGGAGCCATTCAATTCAAAATTAAGAATGAGGGTTACTTGAATGATACTAAGGAAAAAGAGAATGAGATCCTTAAGAAGCTGCATGACATTATTGGGAAGGAGGAGGAGTTTTGGAAACAAAGATCTAGAGCTCTTTGGTTGTCAACCGGAGATAAAAACACTAGGTTTTTTCATCTTTTGGCTTCTAAACACAGAGCCGCTAATAGAATATCCCAAATTGAGATGAATGGAACTAGTTTTGTGGAGGAAGAAGACATAAGGAGGCAGGCGGGTTCCTTCTTTAAACTTCTCCTATCGGCTAGCTTTGAAATAAACCAAATTGAACAAGATCAGCTGGTGGAAGCTATACCAAGAATTATCACTCAGGAGAACAACTCTTTTTTGACTGCTATCCCCACCAATGAGGAAATCAAGAGGGCTATCTTTTCCTTTGATGGGAACAAAGCCCCAGGGCTTGATGGCTTTCCTTTGTTCTTCTTCCAACGGTTCTGGGATTTGGTTGAAGAGGATGTGGTTAATGCTGTTAAGGAATTTTTTGGAGCCAGATATCTTTTAAAAGAACTTAATGCTACTTTCTTGGTCCTCATCCCCAAGAAACCTGGAGCTGACAACTTTGAGGCCTTTAGACCTATCAGTCTATGTAATTCCTTATATAAGATCATTTCTAAGGTTTTAACCTCTAGAATCTTAGTTTTTTTGCCTTCCTTGATTTCTCCTCAACAGAATGGTTTCATCCTTGGTAGAAAAATTCTTGACTCTATTGTTTTGGTGCATGAGAACATTCACTCCCTTGTTGAGTCGAAGACTGAAGGTTTTCTCTTAAAGTTCGACATTTCAAAAGTCTATGACAGAGTTGATTGGGTTTTTTTAGTTAAAATTTTGAAGGCCTTCGGTTTTAATAATAGGGTGGTTGAATTGGTGGAACAACTTGTGTCCAAAGCTTCCATATTGGTTATGGTCAATGGCTCCCCAACTTCCTTTTTCCAGAGCACCAGAGGTCCTAGGTAGGGTGATCCTATCTCTCCTATTTTATTCATTATTATGGCTGAAAGTTTAGGTAGGAACCTAAAAAAATTGATTGACAGTAAAGTTATATCCAGGCTTAGACCGTCCTCGGGAAACTTGGTGTGTTCACATCAAAAATTTGTTGATGATAATATGCTTATGGGTAAAGCTTCTATGTCTGAAGCTAAATCTATCAAACAACTGCTTGATAAGTATAGGAGAGCTTCAGGATAGCTGATTAACAATCAAAAAAGTTCGCTGTTCTTTTTCAACACTCCGGCACATCGTCAGACTAAAATTGCCAGAATTCTGGATTGTAAGGTGGATGCCCTTCTTGCCACCTACCCGAGTCTCCCCTTGAGTATAAAACCTCTTGATTCCTTCTGGTCCTCGTTGGTGGAAAGATTTAGTAAAAAGCTTGTAGGTTGGAAAGGTGCTCTGCTTAGCCAAGCTGGTAAGCTTTAGCTCCTCAAAGCCACCCTTCAGAATCTCCCTATCTATGCCCTGAGCCTTTTTAATATCCCTATCAAATATGCTGACACTATAGAAAAAATCCAAAAAATATTTCTTTGGTTAGGTGTTGAGGAAAATAAAAGAATCCCCTTAATTGATTGGAATCAGGTCTATAGATTTAAAAATAATGGCGGACTTGGGCTAAGAAGAATCAGATCTATCAATAAAATCCTTTTGGCTAAGCAAATTTGGAGAATCTTCTCCTCCTACGGGGAGTGGATTGATATTATGGCTGGTAAATATTTGGATAACAATTGTTCTTCTATTATTACCAAGGACCCCCACCTTCTTCCGAAAGGATCTATATGCTGGAACAACTTAATTATTGGGAAAAAGATTGTGGAGGAAGGCATTGGTTGGAAAGTTAGAAATGGTAATTGTACTAGATTTTGGGAAGATAGATGGCTTTTAAAGGAACCTTTGACAAATATCAATCCTTTCAGAGATTGGGCTGAGATCTGTAAGACTAGGTTTGGTACTTTTGTGAAAGATTACTGTGAGAATGGTATATGGGTGGAATTATGCAGAGTTAGTCAAGCTTTGGCCCCTATCCAAATTTCCCTTCTGGCTATTAAACTTAGCTCGGAGCAGCTGGAGGATGGTGTTGTCTGGTTTGATGACCCCTCTGGTAATTTTTCGATGTCCTTTGCCTTTGCTAAGTTCATGTCCTCTTTGGATCATCCTCCCTTTTGGTTTAAAGCCTGGTGCAGTAATCTGATCCCTAAAATTAACATCTTCTTCTGGATCTTGCTCCAAAATAAGCTGCTTACGATTGACAACTTGTGTAAATAGGGATTTCAAATCCCCAATAGATGCTGTGTTTGTAAGATGGATGTTGAATCAAGTAATCATTTATTCCTTCATTGCTCATTTCCTGCTTCTATTTGGGACAAGTTTAATAGATTATGGAATCTTTCTTGGGTCTTTCCTTTGCTCATTGAATAATTCTTCGTTCAATGGAAAGCACCGACAAGGAACCCTTTACTTCGGTCTTTTTGGGAGCTATCTTTCCCTCATATTGCTTGGGGAATCTAGAAAGAACACAACAATATAATTTTTATGGACAAAGAAACCCCTGTGGATCAGGTCTTTGATAATATTGTTAGATATCTAAAGGAAAATCTCAGTGCCGTGACCCAGAAGGATAGGAAAATCCCGAATGCTGAGTTTTCAAACTATGATCTTGGTATTGCTAAGGATTGGAACATACTCCCCATTCTGTCTAGTTTTTCTATGAAGGCTAAAAAGGACAGAGAGGGAGTTTGCTGGACTTTTCTGCTCGAGGGGTGGATCAAAGCTAACTTTGATGGTGCAGCTAAAGGTAATCCAGGGGTGGCGGGCTGTGGTGGAGTTATAAGGGATTCCTATGGAAATTTCATGGGTGCGACGGCCTCTCCCCTTAGCTCTCAAACTAATCATCTGGCGGAGGTGGTTGGCGCCTATCATATTATAAATTTAGCCCAAAGTATCAATATAAAAAATTTATGGCTGGAAGGAGACTCCAAAAACATAATTGATTGCCTCTGTGGCAAGTCTCCTCCCTCGTGGACCATCAAATCTTGGATAGATGAAGCTAAAATGAAATTGGACAGGTTTGAAAAAGTTAAAATAACACATGCCTATAGAGAAGCCAGTGCTGTTGTGGATTTTTTCGCTAATGAGGGAGTCAAGCGTAAAGATTTGTGTACCTGGCTTAATAATAGTGATCTAAATGTTGAAGTCTATGCCCTATTAAACTATGATAAATCACATGGTAAGGCATTGTGTTATCCCTTTAATGAGGACAGGTCGGATTTCTCACATCACACTCGTTAGATTGTATGGGACCGAGCCCGGTGGAGTAAGTAGTAAGTTTTCCCCGCACGCTTTGTGGGTGCTTCGATTTGGCGGGGCCAATTTTAGAAAGGATTGTGTTTGGCTTTTCCTCTATTTGTCAGTGAAAATGGGTGGGGAAATAAAGCGTACTGAGCCAGACAGCTACAAAATCTATATGAAAAATGCAAAGGCCTGGAGCAAGATAAAAAGTGGAGGTCTGTTACCTTTTCTGGAGAAGCTTCGTGGGTCTGACCAGGAGGCAACGAATCTCTTTGCCAAGAACTGGCATGATGGCCATTTGACTCTATTTGGCAGGAATGTGGAGCTCAATGAGGATTTAATTGCCAGAGTAACAGGATTACCCATGGATGGTAAGAAATTTTTTAAGGACAGGGCTTACTCTGATGAAGCTGTTATAAGATTCCTTAAAAATGACATGGAAAAGCAAAACCTGGTTAAAATCGCGAACAGCTATTTCGATGTTGACTGCATTAAATCTATATGGAGAAAGGTCCTTCGTGCCATTATGGAATATATCACAGTTGATGGATGCTTCACAAAAGTCTATGGGTACCACTTCGCCCTCCTTAACCACTTCCTCCATAAGGTTAGGGTTTTTATCCCTTACTATCTCTTATTTTTTCTAAAGAAAAGTTTGGAGGACAACAAAAAGAATCCCAAAAGAATCCCTATCCTCCATACTGGTTTAATTAGGCTTATTATAGATTATCTGCATGAGCTTGCCCCTACTATCTCAAAAGCCAACCCAAATGTTAGTGAGGATACGGAGCCCAGTGGCTTGGATTATATGCCTAACCCTAGACCTGGACCAAATAACCCTAGCCTGCATGCTGGACCTTCTAGGAACCCGGGTAAAATTTGGGGTCCGCTTGAGCCCATCCATCTTCATCCTAAGAATAGCCCTACTAGTAAGTCCACCTAGGCTAAAAGCCTTGTCTCTTACTCTGAAGAGTCCTCTGAGCTGGAGGAAGCTGCTACCAATAATTCTGAGCACTGTGTGGGCCCTGCTCCTAACTTACAGAATGCCAACAACTCCCTTGTTAATAATGGTAAAGAGCCATCCCTAGATTTTCTTTATATTGCTAGAACAAATTCCGAATCCCACTCTAAAATCCTGGACTGGACTTTCTCAGAAATTAACGAGCTTAAAATTAAAAACTGGGCTTTGCAAAGCAAAATTGAGGAAATGGAAGTTAAGATTAGGGATTTGGGTAATAAAGATGTGGTGCACAGCAATAGTATTACTGATAATGATGTTGAGGGCTTAAGGATTAACATCAGAACCATTGTAGAATAGAATAATAGAATAGCAAGACACAATGCTATAATAATCAATGCTATGACCGAAAAACTTGACAAAGCCCAGCAGGCTTCCTTGGTGGTTGATCTTGAAGACACCGAAGATAAAAGCCAGGATACAGATGCAGGTATTTCTAAAAGAACTTGCACTAATTTGAAGTGAAAGGCCCCCCTAACCCCGAAAATGGTGCAAACTTTCAAAGAGGGGGTTATTGATATGCAGGCTTTGGAGACAGAGACTAAGACTGTCCTTCGGTCTCTGAAGTAATCCTATGTTCTTCTGCTGTCTTTTTCTTTCTGACCCTCTTGGTCTTTTTTGTCTGTTTGCTACTATTTTTTGTTGGGCAGTTGTATTTTT
Organism: Sequoiadendron giganteum; assembly: GCA_007115665.2. Lineage (NCBI taxonomy): Eukaryota > Viridiplantae > Streptophyta > Pinopsida > Cupressales > Cupressaceae > Sequoiadendron > Sequoiadendron giganteum. The sequence continues at coordinate 126,714,427 of VCHN02000014.1, forward strand.
TTGGTGGACCAATGGTGTTCTTTTCTCTATCTTGTAAACTTCGTGGTTTCGGGTCCTTGTAAAACCTATTTTACCCTTTTATCAAAAACATCTCCTAGGTTGCATCCCAATGGATTTGTGTAGCTATGAAAATGAGATTAGTTGATGTAGATGGTGATGTAGTTCCCATAGTCATTACCATTGGAATGAACGATTGGTGCTTTATAAAACTATAGCTTTTATCATTCTTTACACTTGATCTACTTTCTGGTTGCATACATACCTATGTTTTGAGGATAATGGGGTTATGGGATCATTTATTGTGTTCATTGCATCAGCCAACCACAACAGGTGAATGGATCTCTTTTTTTTTATCATTAATATGCATCCAGTCATCATCTTCATCATCCAAATCATATTCAACAATGTCTGAATTTTCTATCCTGTTTTTGCCTCAATGCAAATAAGTCATAGGCTACAAAAATGTGCGTTGATAGTCTCTTTCATATGATTCCACAACAACAAAGAGTGGTGTAGGTATATCATCAAAAAAATTCTTGACAGGAATTGAATGTACCACATCATTTTCATTCTCCAATGTAAGGCGGACAAGTTGAGAAGCTCGATTTCTAGCACACTCATCATCTTCAAGGTCCTTGACTGATTTTAATATAGGAAGTTTCCTACAAATGTCAAATGGACGAGGTGTAATTGATGCCCTACTCATGTCCGCTCATTTCTCAATACCCAATCCTTGCCAGATGTTTTCCACTTTAATACAATACATCATCATGATTATAACGGCTTCGTCAAGGCTCTGAAAGCTCGAATTACAGCTCCAAAGGAGTAAAAAAGGATAAAAATCTTCAAAATTAGTGTTCTTCAAAATCTTCATGAAATTTGATTTAATTTTTTTGAATCCTATATTATGTGAAACATAGAATGTGACACATATTTCGGATTTAAAAAATGTGATACCATTTGAATGCTATAGATGTTTTTTAATCAGCATATCAATCAAGACTTTAGCTATAATTCAAATAGAAAATGAATAATAATTATTTATTAAATTTAAAGTAAAGAAAAATTTATATTGGTGGAAAGTTGAGAGTATCCTTTAAATACCCATTTTGTTTCATCAATTTTGGGTAAAAAAAAAAGTCATCAGCCACATGGGCCATCATATCACGTACATATCACCACTTTTTGGCCCATCATGATCCTGCACATACCTTGCTGGCTAAAATGACTAGGAAACAACGTGCTGGCTGCTCCCATAAATACTGGCATTTAAGTATTAATGCCTTGAGTTAGCTGAGGAAATAATGTGCTCAACTATTTCTATGTAGTAATTATTTGCAAAATTTTATTTGCCTTTATCTTGCAACTATTATTATTACTCTTCTACTTTGTCATTGTTTGAAATTGATTTACACAGTAGGAAGACTCATAACTGCTCCATTATGCATCTCTATTGTATGGCAGCGGTAATTGGTTATGCATACCACTTATGAATTCAATCTTCTTTATCAATACAATCTTAAGATAGAGTTCCAAAGGAGGATAATGGTGTTATAATATCTAGACTTTATTAATTTGTTTCACTTTCTGTCATATTTGACATCTTGTGATAGAGATAACTATTGTCTTTGTTCGCTATGGTTATTTTTTTTTTTTAAAGATAATGTGTGCATTATCAGATGTGTAGGGATTGATGAATTTTCCAGGGTGATAATATTATATACTGCAAGATCACTATTCACAACGATAATAGATTAGAGCAGCACATACATTGTATTATTACCGTCACTTTTATTGATTGGTGTCATAATGAATTCCATTATCTTTGTATCTTTGCAAAGCTATGTTATTGAACATTAATTATTTTTAGACATTCCCACTATGCCAACAACTTAGAACTCTGGTGATTCAGATTTAAGAAGATTTGAATATATGTAAGAAGGTTCATAATTCTTGGAAGTCTTGAGGATTCGACATCACCAATTCCCTTTACCAAATATCTGGGGTCTCTGACAATCCAAGTACTTGAAAACTGTCTCAATTAAAGTGACCCACCTACCACTATTGTCATCGAGAATCTTGAATTGAGTTCCTTCAATGCAAAATTAGTAGGGAATATCAAAATGCCACATGTCATTGTAGAGTAGTAGATATTTTTATCTAAAATATCTCTAGTTGGAAGTGGAGTGAATTTATGACGGCAAAATTAGCAAACTATCAAATTTTAACATTTGTTTTCTTGGAGTAATCCATTTTCTTAATTGTTTACTGAATATGTCATAATTGATTTGCAGATTTTGTGAAGATGATGGAGTAGAAAGAAGAAAGATCCAAGAACATAACAAGCAGATTTAAGTTCAAAAAGTGGGCATTGAGCTTAGCATTTTTCAATGCTTATTCTAATAACTTGAAGCATTCATTTCTCGTTTTCATTTTATATTTTAGGAAAACTCACTTTGATTTGAGTTTAAAATCAATCATTGATTTGATCTTTTCAAATTTGGATTAAAATTGAACCTTAGAAACTTACTAAATTTTAATTTGGGTTCTAAAATTTGATAATCAACTCTCACATTTTGATTTCGGGGCTTTAAAAAGAACTCAAATTTTTCCTTTGGAAATTAAAATGAACATGTGAATTCAATATTTTGTAATCTTTCTAATAAAGTAATATCATCGAAAAGATGTATGCGCTTCTCTCGAACCTCATGGTGATCTTGAGAATCAAAAGTCTTTTTGTAATATTAAGTTGTCAAAAATATTGCCTCCACATTTCAATTTGGGTACCTAAAATTGAACAAAACATCTTGCGAGTGTGAGTAAACCTATTGTGTGTATTCTCCCTTTGTTTCTAAATGAAGGTTGATCAAACTACAAATATGTTTGCTCACTTTTGTTTATCTTAGAGGGCTTGCCTTGTGGGAAAAAGTACTCACCCAAGGGAACAACCCAACTGGTAACACACTAAAGCCAAGTGTATTTCCAGCTAGGATATAAAAGTGGGTACTGGAACAAAGGCCAGTATCATGCAATTGGCTCCAACGAGAATTCCAACAATGGTCTCTTGCCACATGGGTCAACTCCTACGAATGGAAAGTTTGAATTAAAACCCCTTGTTTAGAAAAGGGCAAAATCTTGTCTATTTTTTGGTGCAAAAGGTCATGTCCTTTGAAGCCTCCCCACATATACATGCAATTCTATTATAGAGATGAAAAGTATGCCATGGGAGATTCATGGGCACTAATGCTTGGTTGACCTAATAAGTGAGTGCACTATAAGGGGGAGCTTGTGTGGTCAAGCATATAATCATCCACATTGAATATCTGTAGTTGGATTCATCCAAGTGGGAACCCAACAAATATTGTCTTTTTCGCCTAGGATTGTGCATGTTATTGGAATCGAAAACACTTTGCTTGGACCAAAAATAGTGGAAAATAAACATTCAATGAATCATCAAAATTTCAAACCCTTTGGAAGAAAAAATACCTTGGAGGTGCCCACATGTTACTGCTTGTCCCTAGGGGTTATTATCTCTAGAAGGCTTCTAAACATTTAGATATCTCAATTTTTTTCTCCCAAAGTCAACACTAGGAAACCTTTGCCTTGATTTCCTTGATTTCCACATAATGCACTTTGTGGGATGAAAGAAAATTAGGACATTGGGAATTCAATTTGAAACACTAAGCAAGAAGTATTTGTGGTAAAAAGCATAGTCATTAATCAAGATTAACCCCAATTGAACCCCACACATTTTCTTGCAATCTTCTATCTTATAGTTTTCCATGTGAACATTGCTCTTTTGGTTTGAAATACTCTTAGGGAAAAGCATGTTCTTCAATATATTGGTCTAGTAAATAAGTCCTCTTAGGTTCATCTAGGATCAAGTCAAATACTTTACCCAATTCAAACATCAATCAAATCCCACCTCACCAAAAACTCTTGGGAACCTTGAAAACATCATTCATGCTAGACTTTTAGGAAAAATCATCATCACCTTGTTTAACTTAACACATAGTCAAATTATCAATCCTCTTACCTCTAGGATAACACAACTTCCTAAGGTTTACAAGTTGAAAAATCAACTTGTTTGGCTTAACACACCTAGCCAGATTATCCTTTTGTATGAGTTTACTCTAGGATAACACAACTTCCAATGGTTTATAAGTTCATTATCATCTTGTTTGACTTAACACACTTAGTCAAATTATCAAATCCATTATCACCTTGTTTGACTTAACACACTTAGTCAAAATATCACCAATCAAAATCCAATCAAATCAAGTCCTAAAGTCTAGCATTGATCCAAAATTCCTAAAAGTTCAAACACCCATACCCATCACCCTTTCATCCTTCATCTCATCATTGGTCCTGAATTTCTTAGAGGTTCATTTTCGAAACAAGGTAAAAAACACTAGAAGAACATGGAATACAAACTTGCTCCATACATCATGAGTAATCCAAATCAACTGAACTTTTAAAGTCTCACAATACCAATCAATTATAGAAACTCACATTTATGCAATCCGTTCATGACATCATTATCTCCTCCAAACCTCAATGGTACAACAAATGTGAGCATGCCCAATCTAAGTTATGGACCATCTTTCCCTATGATAGATTTAAATCAAAGTCCAAAACTATAAATATATCAACCAAACAATCAATTCATGAGTCCTCTTCTAAATAACATTATCCCAAAAAATCCATACGTTCCGAATATAAGTTTACCAAACACGAACATATCAAATACGCACTTGGTAAACTTTGGGATAGATGTGCTTGCAAATCAAACCAATGTTGTTCAAAATCCTAGCAGTATATTGGAACCTCCAAGTATTCATCCAAGTCAAGGTAACACCATGCAAAATCAAAGCTACCTAAATCAAGGCAATATGATTCTCAACCACAACAATGTTCAAAGTCAAACAATAATGCAAAATCAAAACATCATACCAAATCAGAACATTGTTCAAGATTAATCTTTATGATTCCATGCAAACACCATAAGTATACATGCCAAATATTCTTTCTCAACAACCAAGTCAACCATATCAAGATGTCAAGGTCAAATCTTGCAAAACAAAATTTCTACATTCAAAAAATTCATTGTTTCATATCACCAAGAGACATCTCCACCCCAAAATCAAAACACTCTTGCACTGGTTGAACCATGTCAGCAAAGAATTGAGTTGTCTTCAAAATGGCATCAAGAATGATATCTCTAATGTCAAGAAGTTGGATATCAAGATCAAAAACATCAAAAAAATCAATCACTGCATTTTGAAGATCAATCACCGCATCTCAAAGATCAATCACCACATCTCCACAATCAATCACCACAAGATCAATTTAAAGTACGAATCCCATAACGTAACAAATGAAAATACACACCACTTGGGGAACCAATTGATTCTATCTTGCAATGGCTAATCCAAGAAAATATCATTAAAATCCCTATTTATGAGAATTATCAAGAGCCCATGGTGAAACCACTAGGGTATGACGAGAAGCAATTTTGTGATTTTCACAAAGTGAAAGGACACACAACATCAGATTATATTTGACTCAAAAATATCATCCAAGACCTGATTGACCAAAAGCTAATAGCTATTGCGGACAATAATCATAATTCAACCAATAGCAATAGCATTAACAATATCCCCTCCACACTTGTTGAAAATGGTGAACAAGATCAGTCCATCAATGAACACCTTGAAGATGTTTCCACCTCATCCAACAATCAAATCAATAAACCAACAATACCCAACAAAGATCCAATTCAATAAATGTCAACATCACTTTACCCTATGGTTGAAGACATTGACTATCTCTCTGCCACAGTTGTCAAAAATAATGAGCACTGTGCAAATATGTCTACCCCATCCATTGATCAAATCAACTTTCATCAAGAGACACTTTTCAGTGATCTATTTCAAGGAGTGCTAGAATTATTTGATCCCATTGGCATTATCTATGATCCATCTACGAATGATCATGTTGACAATGTCTCTACATCACCTAATGAGTTAGAGAACATATCTCAAGAACTTATTCCAAAGCGTGATCAACATCTTTCATCAAGGTCTAGCAATGGTCCTTCCCACGATATATTGACATCCTTTGACCTCATTGTTATAGATATTGAAGGAATCCCTAGCTCAACATTTGATCCAAATCCACTCAAAGCTCAAGAGAATATTGAGCCACTTCCCATGCCTAATGATGATGTCCAAGAACCCTTTGTAAGAAATTCACCCTTTGAAATCAACCCATGTCAAGAACTTGATCTAAAACATGTCAAAATAAATTCCAAAATTAATCAAGATCAAGAATTTGTATCTCCAAGATACTATAATAATCTAATGGGAAATCTGCTATCTATACAAGATGTCGCAAATGATGATCATATCCATATAGCACATACCCCTTCATCTACCCATGAGATGCTTTCTTTGGATGGACATGTAGATGATCTTCATTCAAAACAAGAGTCTCATACTCTTGAAATCATTACCAAGGAATAAGAGTCTCCTACTCTTAACATTTGTGCACAAGACCAAGATGTAAAAAAAATTGAAGACATAGAAGAAATAAATCATGAAGAAGGCTTCTACAAAAGTTGTGAATTAGAAACATTATGTGAAGGCATATCAAGAATGAATCACAAGGAAGAATTTTATGTGGATAGTGAATTATCAACATCACTTGAACAAGCATTAAAATTTGATATTTGAAAAGATCAAGCTAAAGATATCAATCAGGTATTTATCCCACTTATGGAGGATCCTATCACTTATAAACTTGGATCACTTACCTTTTTTAGGGCAAGCTATCTCATCAATAAAGAAATCATCAGTTTTGAAGATCCACCACAGAGAAGAGAAGGATTAATACCTTGTTTCCAAGGTAAAACATATCCTATTGCAAATAAATTTTTTTAGCAAATGAATTATCAAGGTAGAGGATTAGGCCTACATGAACAGGGTATCCTGGAACTAGTGCAGATTGGTCACAATCCTAAGCATCAAGGCCTTGGTTATTCAACAATCAAGGGATATAAACATATCAATGATGCTTCCACAAAACTAGGGGCAACTTTGTCACTAGCAAATGTCAACATAGGGAGCACAAATAATCCTTATGAAGAAACCAATGTCAATACTACAACCTGCCACATCACAAATATTCATCCACCCATCACCCCATCCATGAATTGGGACCAACATCAAAAGAAAGGTTTGTATCAAAGCACAAAGAACATTATCAAAGAAAAAGAAGCTGAAAATCATGAAGTAAAAATCAAATGCATATGGATACCAAAGAATACAAAGAAAGACTATCCCTATCAAACTCCATTAGTCAAATAAACTATGGGGAAAAATAAAAAAGGGAAAAGTATCGATCAAAGATGTCCAAAAAGGAAAAGGTAGGCTTCTTAAGCGACATACAAGGTATATCAAGCAGTTGGTCCTAATTTCATGCACACTTCCGTATCCATCCATAATTTCTCATCTTCCCAAGATTGGAGAGTCAAAAGTTCCAAACTATCAACCAATCCATCTCCTGTTCCTAAACACACAACTCCATCCATGCCTCTATGCATGATATCCAATTATCAAATTGACCATGTGTTAGCAATGACCCTTCATAATAAGGATTCAAAAGGCACTCTATCATGATGTGCACACAAAGACAGAGTTAACTCTGGTATCAACAAAGTAGGACAAATTTCTCAAAATTTTCTTTCAAGTGCATGTATCTTGGCAAAGAAGCTTCTTCAAGTAGGATATCAATGGAACATTATGAAAGAAGCATCAATATCAACAGTACCAAGTGATTGAACATCAACTTAAAATCTCTTAGAAAATACAAAAAAAAAAATGAAAAAATATAAAAATCCAAAAAAAATCAGAAAAAGGATTGAAAACAATAAAAAAATCATCTAGTGAAAACCACTTCGGTGGTGCTTTGGACAGGTACCATGATGACAACCTAGAAAATAGGCATCAAGTGTAGAATGAAGCATCTGCATGCGCCAGTTCAGGAGAAAGGATCTTCTCACATCCATAATTAAGCCAACATTCTAGCTATATCATCCGTTCATCCATGAACCATTTTTCCAACCCATTGCAACCTATCTACCTTATCTAGATCTTGTCGAAGGTTTGGTGCACACTTTACACTTTCTTGTGGTAAACATCTTGACATGGGTTATTTTCATTCATCCCATCCTACCCTACGTTATTTGAGCCTTGAAGCATTATCTGAATGAGAATCCTCTATTTGAACATTGTTATCTTATCACAAGATAATTCATATCCATTCGTCTAAGAATCCACCCATGGAATTTCATACATTGCTAGACACTAGGGGAAAATATTTGCATCTTGCTTCAGGAATAAATCTTGATCTATATCCCCCAACTTATGTGGTGATCTGATCATTTGCAAAATGTGACATCAATTTGGCCAAGCATTTTTTAGCCAGAATCCAAATCACTAGCCCATGGCATATTTTGACAAGATGATGTTCCTTATCAAGCTTTATATTTCATCGAACATCAATCTAAACAATTCATATCAGTCGCATCTAAATTACATGTCAGTGTCACAAATCATCAAAACAATTTTGTTCCAAATCAAGCTTCATCAATCAAATCCAACCAATTCATCATCTTGGGATATCCTTCCCAATCCTTGTGTTTCTTAAACACTATCCTTGCATTATTGTGTATTGTCAACAATGTTATCATCATCAATTCATTGATCTGATCAATCAACATTAGCTTGGTTTTCAACAAAATCCCAAAATTGATCGCTGATATCATCACATGTCCATATCCTAAACATCAAAAAATAAAAAATCCAAAAACATCCAAATCATATCAAAATCCAAAACATCTCAAAAAGTCACAAAAATTCAAAAACATGTCAGTCGAACTATGTCATCTCTTAGCTTGAACATAGGCAAGGTTGATCTATGATCATCCCCTGAGATATTTTAGGTCAGTCCTTTAGGCATCCATCACAATGGAAATCCGTTTGCCCATCTATTTCACATTTTAGGTCAGTCCTTTAGGCATCCATCGCAATGCCAATCTGTTTTCCCATCTATTTCACATTTTCGGTTAGTCCTTTAGGAATTCATCGCAATGGCAATTCGTTTGCCCATTTTAGGCTAGTCCTTAGGCGTCTGTCACAATGGCAATCCATTTTCCCATCTATTTAGGCATCTGTCGCAATGGCAATCCATTTTCCCATCTATCTCACTAGTAGTCAAGTCAATTATCGGCCAAACTACATCGTCTCTAAACTTAAATGTAGGCAAGGCTAATCCTTGATTGGCCCCCAAGACACAAAATCCAAAAACAATCACAAAATCTGAAAAATTCCAAAAACATTTGTAAAACGTCTCAAAATTTAAAAATAAAATAAAAATAAAAACAGTCTCAAAACATTTTCAAAACATCAAAAACATTCAAATTTTTGAAAAAACCCGAAATGGTCCACCCGTCTCATCTCTCTTTCACCTACAATGACCAACATTCATAATATATCAATCGTCGCCTTCATCCTTTGGTAAGGCAATCATAAGCAAGTCTCAAGTCTAGATCAGTGAGTCAATAAGTTGATTAACTTAGAGTATCAATAGCTTATCATCCAATCAATCTCATCAAAACCCTAATCAAAAAATGTCCTAGGAATGTGACCTTCCGACAATGGACATCAACATCAGGTATCACCATAGTTTAGTCTTGGCTAGTGGTATGAAGAACATTAGCTTGTTTATTTACTTTATCTGGTCTTTTTGACTTATCTTATTTTGTGCTCATTCCAAGGACCTCTTAATGATGCCTAAACAAAATAGGTTTAGAGAGAAAGGAATGGGGTAATAATGATTATCTTTTTGTCTGCTGTGCTTGTTGGATGTTCTTGTAATATAACTTTGTGAATACTTTCTTTGTTAGGTCCATCCTACCAATGTTTTTGTATGTCAAGTGTGAACAAGAGCACTCCTATCTGGTTGTCGAGTCAGATTCCATCACACTAGGTGCAATGCCATCCTATTTATTTATAACTTGATGCATCGTACCTATGTGTATAATCAAACATAAGGAAAGTTATTATTTTTATCTCTCGCATCCCTGGATAAGTAATACATCATCATCATTCATCATCATATCTAATAAAGTCTCGACGACTAAAAGACTTGTTGGACTTCTGCATCTTCTTGGATTTAAGGGTTGATCCCTCTCATTTTTCTATCCTCGTTTACACTAACAATGCATCCATCTTGCATAATCACGCCATATCATCATAGGACAACATCATCCATCTCATTCATCTCACATGCATTGCATAATCATTTAAGATGTTTAAAATAATATAATTTTTTTATTCTAAGCATCTTAAAAACATCTCATTTGCATCATCACCTAAGTTGTTTAGAATAATATAAATTTTTTATTCTAAGCATCTTAAAAGCATCTCATTTGCATCATAATCTAAATTGTTGAGGATAATATAGATTTGTTATTCTAAGAATATTAGAAATTTTTTATTTACATCATCATTATCATATAGATCAGTTAGTCATAGCCATCCATACATCCATTTTGAACCTCTTTGTCATGAGATCCACCTCAAATTGAATATTTTCACTCGATCTCTTGAGGGGGAAATGTACTAACATACTAATTTCCGCTGGGGCATCCGAAAAATCAATTTTTTTTTTAAATTTCAATCACGGCGACATCATTCTTTGAACCAATGCAACAAGTACATTGTTTCAAAGAGGGGAAAAATGTAGACATGCAAAACTAACATCATGCATTCCTCATATTATCATATTCACCCATCAATTAAATAAACCATTTTTATTTAATTAATCTCCTAAAGTCATCCATTCAAATTAACATCATCATCTTTGATTAAATAAAACAAATCTTTATTTAATTAAATCAAAAATCATTATCTCTTCAAATTTTAATTTATTTTAACCCACAAGTCTAAGTCAAAATGACACAATCACCTAATTCCTCATTAAGTTAATCCAATCCTGATTTATTTAATCTAAGCCCATGTCCCATCCTCTAGCTTTTCCCACTTGCACAATAAATCATTTATTTTGATTTATTAAAACCTCTATTTTCCTCACAAATCATATGCCCTCATTAACTCCCTTTGTTTTAATTTTTTTTCCAAACAAATTCCCCCCCCCCAAAGCTCTCAACCATATGCATTTAATGCTATTTTCAAATTTCAAATGGGCACATTGGCCAAAACTTGCACAACCATGGCCCATCCACATAGTGACAAGTGGCTTCTTCATATTGGTTGAGAATTAGTCCCACATTCCTCAACCTTACCTCTTCTCTCTTCAATCTCTCTTATAAATTCAAGGCCTTTTTTCTCAATTTTCATCTACCATTTGAGCATTCTCACTATAGAAAACTTGAGTTCATCTTACATCTCTTTGTGTATCATCATCTCAAGGCTTGTCAAGGGTTGGGAAAGGGCTACCTTCTACACAAAGAGTAGCACCAATCCAATATGGAATAGGTATGCACCATGTTTTATATTGTTTGATTCATCTTTGTCATTTGTTTGTATTTTGAATCATGATGTATTATTTCATAGGGATATTAGATGTTTGCTTGCTTTTCAAATACTAATAATGCTAAAGGGTGTGTGTTATAATTTTAGACATTTGCAGATTTTGATTTCCACATGTAGAAGTGCAAACTGTGAGATCTTGCAATGTAGTAGTGCAAATTTGATCATAAGTGATGTGAAGAACATAAAAGATTAGAATAGGGCAGAGCGAAGTGAAAAGTCAAAAAGCGGATCAAAAATCAGATCTGTGAGCTTCACGAGAACTGTCACCTAGCATAAGTTGATGCTACTATCTCATCTCACCCTTCAGATGGTTTTAATCTAAATTTTGTAGGGTAGTAAGCCTTTCTCTTGAGCAATGAGCTCTAGGCAGTGTGCCTGAATGCAAGTGCATTCCCTTTTGTAAACAATTATATTTGAGTATTCAAATTGTGGATTAATCTCCACCATGGTTTTTCCCCTAATAGGGTTTCTACACAGAAAATATGTTTGTCATGGTGTTATGAATGTTTAATTTGAATGCATACATATTTTATTAAATGCAATGATGAAATGGTTTCAAATTTTAGATCATGGAGTTTAAATATTGTTGAACACTAATTCACCCCCCCTCTTAGTGTTCCCTTGAGTCCAAAAATTGGTATCAGAGCTAGTTCCTCTAAAGAATTTTTGCAGCTTGAGGTGGATCTTGGAATGTGATGGACTCTGGTAGTCTTTGAAAATAGCTTTTGGTGGCACTTGATGACCTTGATTAGTCTAAAGAAGAAGTTCAAGAATTGAAAGAAAATATTAGAGATGCTGAGAAATTCATCCAGTCATTGAAGGATCAGATATTTAAATCCAGGGTGAAGAGGAAAGATCTCTATGATCAAATACAATAGAAGGAGAAAAAAGACATGGATGATGCTCACCTGAATCAAACCTTGAAGGAGATAACCGAAGAATTTAAAAATCTTGCTAGAGACAATACAAACCTAAAGCATCAGATGGAATCTATGATGATGAAGATGACTAAAGAGATAGAAGAAAGGAAGAAAAATGAGGAAAATCTTGCTCAGACCCTGAAAGAGAAATCTGATGAATGCAATAGAATAAATGGAGAATTCACTCAGCTGGAAAGTGAATTACAAAGAACCAGAAACAATGAAGAAGAACTTGGTAAACAAATTACTAATCTTAGGAATGATCTTATCATTGAAAATGAATACAAAAAAAAGTTTAAGATTAGTGTAGTAAAGCTTGATGAGCTAACTCAAGGATAGAAGAGTGGAAATGATAAGAGAGGTCTTGGATATGAAATGGGAGAAAATTCCAGATTAGGAAAAAGGAATTTCAAACAAAACAAAAATGGAAGGTATCTGGTAAGACAACCCAATGCACAAAATTTTAATGGGTATTGTTTTGCCTATAATAATTTCGGTCATAGGGTATGTGCAGGATCATGATGGGCCAAAAAGTGGCGATATGATGGGTATGTGGCTGACGACTTCTTTTTTACCAAAATTGATGAAATTAAAAATTTTTTTAAAGGAGATTCTCAGCTTTCCACCAATATAAATTATGATTTACTTTGAATTAAATAAATAATTATTATTCATTTTCTATTTGAATTACGACTAAAGTCTTGATTGATAGGTTGATTGAAAAAAATCTATAACTTTCAAATGGTATCACATTTTTTGAATCTAAAACATGTGTCACATTCTATGCTTTGTATACTATAGGATTAAAAAAAGAAAATTGAATTTCATGAAGTTTTGACCAAGTTAAGGTGGTCAGACATACGAGTTTTTGTATTTTTTTTATAGTTGTAATAAAAAATTCATAATTAATTATTTACTTGGAAAAAAATTACAAAAAAATATGCATCACATAGGGACATGAGTCCTCTACATACATATAAAATCTTATAAAAAATATCATCATTTTATTGTGGTTAGGGTGGTAAGATAGACACGTACTCCTTATTTTTTCCTTCAAATTTAAGAGCTACTACATTGAAATTTCAAATTTTCAGCAAATAGATTTTTTTAATTTTAAATAAACCTAGTAGTTCAGAAACTACATTCAGTTTTCTATATATTCTATTGTTACATATTTTTTAAATAATATAGATAATTTATTCAATTTTTTATGTCAAGTTGCCTAACTCTGATTTTTCTGAATTTTTCGCCACTTCAGGGCCTATTTTTTCCATGATGATCCTGCACATACCCTATATGGTTGCTTAGTGTAGAAGTAAATTGAGGTCAAAAGTCTCATCACTTTCTGGTCAGTGTTTCAATTGCAAAAAGCCTGGTCATAAATCAATTGAATGCAAAAATATGTCAAATCACTCTATTGATAGAAGAAATCTTGAATGCTATACATGCAGGAAATTTGGGCATATTGCTAATCAATGTAGATCTAGAAGAATTCATTGGAATGATTGGTCATGACAAGGAAATATTGTGTGTTACAACTACAAGTATGGTCATATTGCAATATTTTGTAGAAACAAAAATGTAGATAGAAGAGGTTCGGTATATAGAGGCAAAAATATAGAGAAAAATGAGAAAGGAAAAGAAAAGGTAACTATAGATGAAATCGAAGATTTGATGAAGAAGACATGGATAAGGAAAAAGTATTTTTATACTGGAAATGGTTCTGTATCGGAACCTGCTTTCGATAACTCTTTTGGTAATTGATTTCAGGCCACTAGCCTAAGGGAGTTTTACAAGAAAATATTTCCTCCCCTATCTATGGATGGTACCGAAACAAAAAGATTAGTCAAGAAGATGTACTAATGGTGTACAAAAGTCTTGATAACTTTAGCAAAAAGAACTCAGACAATTCATAGGTCCACTGAACATTTTTCTATCATCATTTTCATAAAACTTATGGCAAATGCATTTATGGCATATGTGTGAGTTATAAAAGTCAAGTTGGAGCCATCATTTATCACTTTGCATCAAATAAGGAGAGCACTCGTTAGGCGGATTATGAAGCAGTAAACTCGATTTCATTGGAAAATCTTGAAACCTATCAAGTATTTCACATTGTTCTCAAATTCTTCATGCAATTTAGTGTGTGGTTGCGAACCCTAAAAACGAAAAGGAAAAATGGAACAAATCAAAGGATCGATCACTCTAGATGAATATAACAGTGCAAAGATTAGGTCTATGAGGAATTTGTTGCTCCTTGATGAATTAAAGAAATTGAGTGAAGCCAAGCATGGAAATTTGGATATGTGTTCAGTGAGTTTCCATACTTTGAGAATGCGGAATTTGTAAAATTCATATTAAGTATATTACATGGTGATGTTTTAACTTTGGACAAATAGTGCATCATTTAAAAAGAGGCAATTGAGAACTTAACAAAGAGGTCGAAACCCTAACCAAAATAATTGGAGATGAGAGGGCCTTGATGATTGCAACAATCAAGAATCCTATTATGAAGTATATTGTACATGGGATAACATACAAAATATTCTACAAAAATCGAGAAGGAGCTAAATCGATTGGTGCAATATACATTGCTCACAAAATGATAATCGATAGTCAGGACTTTGACCTATGTGGGTTGTTAAAGGATCAGATCATGGGGAATTTTCAACTGACAAAGGAGTTACGCTAACCATTCAAGTTTGGCACTTTAATTATATGTTTGGTGATGTATATCTTGAATTGCTTGCCAAAAATTGACAATGTAGTATGGAAATCAAAAAACCCGGTATGCAATCAGATATACTCTTATTCTAAGAGCTTGAAAAACTAAGATTTGGAATTTGAAAATATATGTTAGAATGTGCTTGTAAAGTATGGATCAGTCAATATTTCCCCTCTGGTAAGATCAATGGAAGTTGGTTCCTCTTCTGGTAGCACTGATATAGGACAAAAAAGAGGACCGGAAATCATTGTATTCAACTCTCTAAAAAGAAAATTTCCCAAGACTAAGGGAAAAGGAAAAAAATTGTGGAAATTTCGGATGAAGAATCTAATGAAGAACCTTTGAATCCACTGGAAAATGAATCCAGTCAAGAAAAATATAGTGAGGAAAAAGAAGATCTAGTAAAAGAAAAGCTATAATAGCTTATTCAAGATGTAGGTGGGATGCAAAAAATTGCAAGGTTATGGTCACTTAGACCATCATACAATCAGTCTTTGATTCTAGTAGTTCTAAATGCTCATGCTGAGCACTGTAAGATAAGATTGGAAAGTCTAAAGGAAATTATCCCTAAAGAGATGATTGAGTGCAACAAAGAATCAATGGGCTCTGAGGTCAAAAGAAAAGAAGAAGGTGAAGTTGTCTCTCACCTCAAGGAATAGTTTAGATTATCCCTTTCCAAGCTAAAGAAGAAAATGAATGAGTTGAGGCTATTCATTAACTTAGCCACATGCATCTACAACTATTGAATCCATTGGTCCCATGTAGTCAACAATTACAAGGAGAAGTTGGATCAGATTAAAGCAGAATTGAATGACATTGGAAAAATATTTGACATATCTTAGGATCTACATGGCATCATCAAGTAAAGAATCTGGGACCTATAGTCAGAACAAACAAAAATTCAAATCTCCAAGAATGTTCTTGTGGATACTTTTGAGAAGGTAAAGGATCTAATTTAATGCAGGTTAGAGTAGATGGTGGAAATACTGAAGAATGGTGAGAAACTGGAAGAAGCAATTACAGTTCTTGAATCTCTCATTGAGATCATTAATAAGACTTCCAAGAATAATAGTTTGATCATTATTATTGGAATTACAATTGATGGTTGGAAGAAGTTCCTATCAGAAGTAAAGAAAAACCATAAGATAATCTTCTAAAGTTAGCAGTTAATTGTCTTCAATTTTTTGCAATTTTGATGAAAGGAGGAGAACTGTAAGCATAGATGTGTTAAATTTTTGAAGCCTTGAGGATTTTGAACACATGTTTTATCTTTTTTTTATCTTTTTGGAATATGGAATCCTTGATTTGTCATTGATATCAAAGGGGGAGGGAATGCAGTGAAAAATGTCCCATAGAGGGAGAAAAGAAATCAGTATAGGAGGAGAGAATACCTTATAAATCTCAGGGGGAGAAATCATAGTAAAAAGTTTGGCACTGTACCTATAATGATTCTGAAACTTAGTCATTTCTCCCTAAGTGTTGCCATCAATTCCAAAGGGGATTATTGTTGGCATATGGCTTGTAAGTGTTGTTATTGATGGCAACCCAAGTCTTGCATCCGAATGTGTAGTATAATTTTGGTTCCTACAAGCAGAACAAAATGAAGAACAGGGCATCCAATTAACATGCATAAAATTTGATCTAAACACCTTACCAGACAAATGTTTTGGGTTGTGGATCTTTGATGAAGGTTTGTTGATGTTTTTAGTATCCTGGTTTTGATGCGCACTCACTGGTACATTATCTAGAAGATACGGTGGACTAATGTGTTGACTATCTATGATAGAAGGCCAACCCGACAAGGATATAAATCAAAGATGTATAAGATGTAATTAATTATAAGTCTTCATGTTTGATTAAGTGTTATTTGGGTCCCCTCTTTGTCTTAACTAACTTTGGAGGATGAGCATAATGATTTAGTGGTGGATCTGGCCAGCAGGTTGAAGGTAACTTAATATTTAATAAAGTCGACTAATGGATAAATGAATCCTTGATTGTGCATATATATAAGAGGTTGGATTTTATCACTCAAGCAAGAGTGAATGTAAGGGTGTGTGTGTAGAAGTGAAAATTTCTAGATCTAATAGTGCAGTAGTGCAAATTTGATCATAAGTGCAGAGTCAGAAAGAAGATCCAGAATCAAATCTATGAGCTTCACCAGAACTGTCACCTGGCATAAGTTGATGCTACTATCTCAATTCACCCTTCAGATGGTTTTAATCTAAATTTTGTAGGGTAGTAATCCCCTCTCTTGAGTAGTGAGCTCTAGGAAGTGTGCTTGAATGCAAGTGCATTCCATTTTGTAAACAATTATATTTGAGTACTCAAATTGTGGATTAACCTCCACTGTGGTTTTTCCCCTAATAGGGTTTCCACACAAAAAATATTTGTGTCATGGTGTTATGAATGTGTACATTGAATGCAAACATCTTTTCTTTAATGAAATGATGAAATGGTTTCAAGTTTTAGATCATGGAGTTTAAATATTGTTGAACATTGATTCACCCCCCCTCTCAGTGTTCCCCCATTGGATGGAATAGAAGATGTTTCTCAACAATCAATCATGGGTGTTCATGGGGAGGCCTTCTAGTTGAACTAGTTACTGATGGAGAGTAGGAATTCCTTCTCATTAGGCATCACCCCCCTTCTAGTAGTTGTAGTTCCCATTGTTAGTTAAATGAATGAGTCAGTTTTCCAGTTATGTCCGCGTGAGTCTTTCTCAAAAGTCCATCGGGTAAACTCCCTCCCCTACAGGGGGACCCCACCTTCTGATAATACATCCAGCTTGCTCAGCTAATCTTTAGCATCTGTAGCTATTATTCATTTTCACCCAAGCTCCCAATGGTAATCCCAACGGTAATGATTCCAACACATAGAACATTTAGGAGCTTATTGTATTAGACATTGTCGCCTTGTTTTGTCCTCTACCACCACTGCCTAGCTTGCAATATTTTGCATCACTATTCTCATTAGAAGTAGCCCCTCTTCTTTTGTGACCCCTACCAACACCTCTTACCTCAAGCTTGGGATATTTTGCATCACCATTATTAGTTGAACCCTGCTTTGTCATGATATAATCAAAAGACAAGTAAACATCTATTTTTTCTAGTAGAAAAAATATATCCAAAACTATCTTTGAATAGAGATTAGATAGAGAAAAAGAATCTAAATATTCTAGTAGAGACAATACAGATAAATGTAACTTTGAAAATTCAAAAAATAAAATGGATTCACTTATTCTAGTAGAGAAAATATAGAAGAAACTAAACTTAAATAATCGAAAAATAGAGTGCATTTGTTTATTCTAGTAGAGAAATACAAGTGAAAATAATCCTCAAACAAATATAAAAATAAAATGCATCTACTTCTTCTAGTAGAGGAACAACTAATGACAAGTTTGAACATGTAGAAAAAATGCATTTAATTCTTGTAATATAGAAATCAAATCTGAAAATAACATTGATCAACAATTAGTAGGAAATAATTTTTTTGCTTCTTCTACTAGATAAATTAAAGCTGCAAATAGCTATTTAAAAATGACCTAAGTAAAATTGACTTGCATTTAAAACCTTAGATACAATCTCCTAGACTTACAAACTTGGCTTCTTCCACTTTCTCAAGCAAAAAAATTGAATAAAGCTGAGTCTAGCTAAGAAGTGCCTCCAATCTTCTAAAAACCAAATCATCAACTCATTGAGTTCCATTTGTCGTTTTTGTTTTATATTCATCCTCTTTTTTCTCAATCTTCCTCTAAGTGTTTCTCCTCTATGGCTAGATCTTTTGGAACCCTTAATACTTCCACATTACATGGGGATTCATTATTGTCCAAATCAATCCACAGATAACTTTCAGATCTTGTTCAGAAAATGTAATATGATAATTCAATTGGGATTCAATAATTCTTAAATAATAGATCAGTTCAGACATTAAAAAAATAAAAATATTTGACCTTTAAAACAAGAAACAACCACAGGCTAGCAAATAGAAAAGTAAAGTCACAAAAGATCAAGATCAAATCGAGAAGCTTTCTTTCAGTTTTACCAAAGAACCCTGAATGATGATATAAAGTGTCATAAAAATAATGGTCTTACAGTTGAGAGTTTTGACAAAAAGAAAGACTTTTTGGTAAATATAGATGAAGAAAAAATTGATGAAATAAAATATGATTTTATTGATGAAAGAGATCTCTTTGTGGATAAATATGGACATGATTTAGATGAATATGGTTGTGAAGTTGATTTAGAAGGTGAAATTTTGTCTACTCTTGATACAATCAAGAATCTTAGAAAAGAAAAAAGGAGATTAGAAGATCAACTTCAATAGGAGAAAGAATTCAAGAAAAAGGTACTTGTAGATCTTTCAAAAGTTTCTTTAGATCTTGAAGAGTCTAACAAACTTATTGTAAGAGAGGGGGACCAACTACTACAAGGCCCCAAGTCACAAAAGGCCAAGGGTAGAAAGGTTTCCATAACTTACTTCAGTTGCAAGGAAGATTAGGATAGGGGGGATGAGAATGATGAGAACTATGTGTCCTTCGACCACTCTACAATCTCGAGAGTTGAAGGGAGACTAGATGAATCTCTTTCTAAGATCAACTCTACATCTCAAGCAACTCTCTATCAGAGGAAAAAAGTGTGGTTCTGGGACAACAGTGTGGCATACTGGCATGTCACAGGCGCGCTAGCATCCATATGGCCAGAAAACTAGAGAGAGGAGGTTAAATCCTCAAGAAAGGACTGATAACCTTATTTAGAGGTTTCTTGAACAACAAAATGAGATTAGGAAGAATGAAACATAAATACAAATGTGATAAAGAAAATGTATTACCACAAGGGTGATAAAGATGATTTCGTACAACAATCCTCTCACCAACTTGCTTCAATATATCTCCACCTACACACAGAAGAAGGGGGAAATTTTGGGGGTTGTTTAGGGGCATGCCTTGGTCAGACCCCCGTTTTGGTGTTTCCACCTCCATGGAAAACTAGGTTTGCGATGATAGAAATCAAGATAAAGAAGGGAATACAAGCTATGTAAACAAGAGACACTACAAAAATACATGCTTACTCAACAAAAGATGATAGAGAAGATAAGAGGAGATTACCACCTCTGTCCAAAGCACTCAAGGCTTGTGGAGGAGAAAATGAGAGGAACTCAAGCCTCTGTTGTAATGGTGTTTATCCTAGACTCGCTTTATCAGAGTGATGGAGTAGTGGATTGCTATTATGGAGTGTAAAGTGTTGCTAAAAAGCTTGAAAATGGATGAATGAAGTGGAGAGAATGCTCAAATGATCTTGCCAAATTTCTACTAAACTTCTGCTGAAGAGAACAATGGATGAATGGATGAAGAATATGAAGGAAATTAGGAAAAATGGCCAAATTCGGGTTGGCCAGCCGAAGAGGGGCGTTATACTTTGACTCACAATCAGAAGTGTAACATCTCTGAAATCTCCAGCTATAAGAATCTTCCAGGGACGTAAGCATGCCGCATAGATGTTTGTGCTCCACACGGGCGTCCTTGACATAAATTCCCCCACCGACACACAAAATAGGTTCCAAGTGGAATGTGAGCAACGGGCTTAGGTGAAATTAAGCCTCCACCTTAGGTTTTCTAAAGTGCAAGGGGGTAAAACGAAATTTTTTTAGGGGTGAAAATTCATGCTTATAAATTTTTCCCCCACTTTAGTGAGCATGAGTATGAATGAGTGCTTCAGTAAAGTAGAGTAGTAAGGAAGTAACAAAGTAAGAGATGTATACCTGAATCGATGAGGAAGCAGAGCATGGTCTAGCAAACTCAAACTGTAGGAGAAGACTTAATAGTTCCATGGAACTACAAAGCTAAATAATGAAAGCGCCTCATAGGCTCACAGTCTTGTGAGGGAGGTATCCTTCAAGAACTCTCACATGAAGGAATCCAAGAAAGCACCTTACAGACCTGCAGACTAGTAAGCAAGTTATCCCCCAAGAACTCTTACATGAGGGAGACCGAGTAAAGTGAACTCTGTAGAGTCAGAGAGGGTGAAATGTTTACCCACAGATAGAACATGTCAAGAAGTGGCCGCATCGGCCAGTGAACGGACAATCACACAGACCATCACTAAGTTGCAAGAATTTCAAAGGGGTCCCTTGGGAACCCTTGAAAAGGAAGGAGGGTCCACTCAACGGACTCATTGTTTGAAAAGTGAATTCTAGTAGGGTTGTCCCCAAGATAGATGTAAGGATGTGAAGTAGGTCTAGTCGGGCTGGCCTAGTCGGGCTACCCCCGAGCTAGACGCGAATATGTGAAACTAGTCTAGTGAGGTTGCCTCTGAGCTAGACATGAAGAAGTGAAACTGGTCCAGCCGGGCTACCCCCAAGCTAGACACCATAGAACTTTTTGAAAGCTTTTGAAGG
Organism: Sequoiadendron giganteum; assembly: GCA_007115665.2. Taxonomy (NCBI): domain Eukaryota; kingdom Viridiplantae; phylum Streptophyta; class Pinopsida; order Cupressales; family Cupressaceae; genus Sequoiadendron; species Sequoiadendron giganteum. The sequence continues at coordinate 126,736,083 of VCHN02000014.1, forward strand.
GATCCCTTGGGAACCCAACATGAAGAGGAGGGGTCCACTCAAGGGACATCCTATTCAAAAGCTACTATCTTCTTTCTTGAATCGATTCATTGTCAAGGAATCCTTTTGAAAGATGTTCACTTCATCAAGGAATTCCAAAGGAAGGAGATGTGCCCACACAAGTAGAAGACTAATACCATTCCCACTTCGGAGGAGGGTTTCCAAGTCCTTTCTTTACGAACCCATGATGAAGGAAACATGTTCCATTAGGGTTTCAAGTCAAGAATGCAATTCTAACAAAGATGTGTGTGAAGGATCTTTGAGAAAATATTTATTTGGTGATGAATACATTTTCTAAAGATCGTGGAATGTAGAAGTAATGTTGTCACACATAAAAGGGACAACTCAAGCAAAGAAGAGAGAAAGATAAAGACAAAGGAAAGGAAAAAAGAACACAAACAAAGGGCACAGGGGAATCTGGTTTAGTAGGGCCAGATCTTCCTTTATTTATATATGTAATAGGTAACCATGGTGCAATGCGAAAGGTTATCAATCCCCAACAAGACCAAGAAGAATGTACGAAATAAAAAGTAAAATAAAAAATTGGGTCAACATGGAAGGAGGCCTAAATGCTCTCGTCGACGCTTTGCATCATGCCCAATTTACCAAATGCCAATCACAAACAAGGAAGAATAGAGATACATATAAAGGAAGGCATACAACACAAACACCAAGCCTATATCCAAGCACCAATAGGGGTGATGAGGGTCATCTAGGCACATATAGCATGATTACGAGGGAATACATCACAACACATATACAAATCTAATCCAAAATTCAAGAAGTGGATCTCCCCCTAGCACTATTCAACCAAGAGGTCATCAACTTAACACTCTAGATCATCGTAGGGTGAAGGATGATGAGCTTGCAATGGTGTAATGTTAAGGGGAGGAGCTTTTGATCCTCCTACAACAAGGGCTAAGGAAGATGGACTAATGAGGTCTCCATTGCTCAACTCTTGTGGGTATAAGGTCAATGACTTCGTGAAGATTTCTGATAAGGTCAGAACATCATCCACCAAGTTAAACATATACTTAATGGGAGTCCCATGTTTCACCTTGATGGACGTGGGAGTTCAAACCTAAGGTTCACCGCTAGGCTCACCAAGAGACTCGGGGGTGGTAACAAACTCAGGGGAGGTCAGGACTGGTTCCATCGCTAGGAAATAACAAGTCAACTCAGGGCCACCCTTCAGAGAAAGCAGGATCTTCTTACATCCTCCCTTGCTGGAGGGACCACACTCTACCTTCTTCTTCATTGGAGGAGGTGAAATCCCCATGAATGAAGCAAGGAGGGTCAAAGGAGAGGAGGAAAGAACTGTGGCAGATACAAGCAAAGTATTAACCATATCCATGGGCTTTGGAAAAGGTGAGACATCCAGAATGGAGGTCAATAAGGGTGGCTCTGTCGAATTAGTGATAAACACCTGTGCACTCATAGCGGGATCTAGAAGAGATTTAGAGCTAGTTAGATCAGAGGCAAAAGAGGGGAAAGAGGAGGAAATAGTAGGAGGTGATGTCTTCTCCTCCTCCTTCTTCTATGAGAGGCTTACTCAGCTAGGAGAGTCTTTCTTCGATGCTTACGTAGCTCGTGTGCAAGGTGGTTTCTATGAATTTTCGAACCAGGAGCCAAAGCTTTCAAAGGGACAAAAGGATTTTGTTTAGCCTTGGGAGTTTCTTCCATAGTTTTTTCTAGTGGAAGGATAGACTCTTGAATGGGAGAAAAAGGGGTAGGTTTAAAAATGGTGGGATGAATCAACTCTACCACCTTAGAGGTGGATCCTTTTCTGTTTGGGGGAACACAAAGAGGTTGAGGGGAAAATTATCTCTGTGAGCCTTTCTTTCTTCCATACAAATAGTACTAGGGTCCTGAGGACCCATTAGGGAGATCTGATATCCTAATCTCGGGCTTTCGCCAAGGAGGCATCATCAGACTCAGTAGGTAGAACCCGGGCTTGCTCATCCAATAGTCTTCCCAAGAGAGGGGAGTAGATGAGTCAACCTGAGAGGGAGTGAGTTTCTCCTTTCCCTTTCGAGAGGAGGAGGTAGCAAGCTGATCAGCTACAAGAAGGGTCAACTTTGGCTATCCCTTGCCTCGAGTCTTATACTTCACATAGTTCTTGTAATGTAGGTTCATTCTTTGTGGGAGCACTTACCACAGGCTAATATCCAATATCATGCACCACATGCACAACACCCTCATGGGAAAACTTAAGGCATTTATGGGTTATAGAGGCGATCCCATTTATGGAAACCAACCGACGCATGCCTAGCTTTACTCTAAATAGGTCTGACTCAGGAATAACATCAAAGACCACATCTGCATTCTTGGGTCCAACCGAGAAAGACAACATTATTGATCCATAAGGTCTAAGATAAATTCCATCATGCGTATGGATGATGGATTTTTTTTTTTATATTCCTCCCTTTATAGGGAATTTAAGAGTATTGTCTCCTTCGTGATGACATTCACTCTACTCATAGGGTTGACTAAGACCCCTATTACAATGTTTCCATTGAGGTGAGTGAGAATATAAAGTGGATAAGGCTTACTATATGTTGGCACATCTTGCAAAGTAAACATTACATCTGGTAAACTGGTCACAAGATGAGGAGAGGGAGTAACGGTAACCATGTGAACATATGCCTCAAGGCAAGAAACAAAATCAGAGGGATCGATAATCATGTGAGTAGAATGTGCCGGAAACGGGTCCGTGTATATCTACAAGTCATTGTTAGCTTTCACCACTGATTTTTTCATGTTTTTCTTACTTCCATCAAGATGGATAGTACTGTCCTCAATTCAATCTTGTATCTCATGACACAGGCACATGCAGGATTTGATATCGTATCTGTTAACTCGATGGCACTGACAATATTTATTTTCTTAATACCAATTAGGGTATGGTTCTCTAATTGGTTTAGGGGGTGATAGGGTAAGGATATTATCTTTCACCAACTTCTGCAAGATGGAAGAATAATATTCTTATAGCTTCATAAAATATTGGTTGCATCTGAGTCCGTTGTTATCCATAGTGGCTACTACATTCGTAACAGCTTTACCTCTTCCAGAGATCGATATGATAGATCTTCCTTCAGAATGGGAGTACGAGGGAGAACCCCTAAACTGAACTACCATCTATTGGTACTCGCATAAAGCCACACACAAGTGTGTGTGAGAAGGATACTTCATGAGGGTGAACCTCTCTTGCCAAGGCCTTTGTAAGCTCCCTATGAAGACCTTTTGTACATCAGATTCGGGTAACAGATACGAGATCTATGAGAAGAGTTCTTGGTACCATGCTATAAAGTCTATAATCTTGTCATTGTCCCCTTGTTTGCACTGAAGAAGGTCTGAGAAGGTCATATTTGGTCTGATATTGGCTTGGAACTATCATAAGAACTAATTCACAAGCTGATCGAATGTGAAGATAGAATTATTCGGCAAAGAATAGTACCAATCCAGTGCTATATCTTTGAGGGATTGGGGAAATAGTTTTTCCATCAATGCATCATGATGGAAAAAGTCTATGCATAAGGCGTTAAAGGTAGAAACATGTGTTTGTGGGTCCCTTTTACCACTGTATTTCTAAAATCTAGGAATCTCCATCCCTTGCAGGAAAGGAGTGTTTAAAATTGCAACCGATAATGGGTTGTGTTGGAAGAAGGGCTGGAAAATAGGTTGGGCTAAGGCTTAGGAAAGGTTTTCTAGCTGGTTCTATATCTTCCCCATACTCTGAAGAATGGTATTCAAAATAGGGTCATTAGAAGGAATAGGGCCACTAGAACCACCACCAGAGTTGCCACCTAGACCATTGCCATGACCATCATCGGAGCCACCACCGATGCCTCCACCACCAGTGTGACTTCCCTTGGAGCCACCACCACTTTCGAAGCAACCACCATGACTTCTATCTGAACCGCCTCCGCCAATACCACCCCTACTTCTGAAGTTTCCACCACCAAAGCCTCCACCTATCATCCCGGCAACTCCTCTGCCACCAAAGGAAGTGGAAGGGGTGAAGTGGAAACCCAAAGGGTTCTTGTTTACTTTACCAATTTCAAAATTCTCAAAAGTAGCGGGTACACTGACCGAAGGGACTACGTCAACCATATATACGGATGTAGGAGGCATCAACATCTGTAGTTATCTCTCATGTTCCTTGAAGAGGCCACCTCATTCCATGCGACTATTGATTGAGGGGGCACATGCTTCAGCTAGACCAATGAGACTAGCTAAGATCTCTACACCTATCTAGTATTTTTCCACCATGTATCTTATTTCACTGATCACTTTAGTAGCCCTATCCATATTCAGGTTTCCTTCCAGGTGATTTTCTAATGCACCTAACCCTTTACCAAGGCTAACGATGTATTCAAAAAGGATACAAATGGCCTCATGCTCATCTATGGATGAGGAGTTTTGTGATGCACGAGGGGTAGGGATGTGATCAGTTTTGTCAAGAAACCTATATTTGCCTCACGATACGTGATCCTCTACGAATAGACCAACCACAAAACTAGAGAAAAGGTTAATAGTGAAACTATAGCAGATCTTCATCTTTTCCATTTGAAGGTGTTATAGAGTTCTTCTAATAATATGCCCAGAGGTCATAAACTAGGTAGTGAAGCTCATAAAATTTCACAACACACAAGGGTACAATGACCAAGAGGTATAAGAGAAAAAGTTCAGAACACTAAAAATGGTTAGACATTGGTTCATGTTGAGTTCACCAAAAATATAAGGGAGGGGGACCAACCACTACAAGGCCCAAGGTTGTGAAAGGGCAAGAGTAGAAAGGCTACCCTAACTTACCTCAATTGCAAGGAAGATTAGGATAAGGGGGATGAGAATGATGAGGACTATGTTTCCTTTGATTACTTTGCAATATTGAGAGTTGAATGGAGACTAGATGAGTCACTTTCTAAGGTCAACTTTGTGTCTCAGGTAGCTCTCTTTCAGAGGACAAAAGCATGGTTCTAGGATGACAGTGTGGCACACTAGTGTCTCACAAGCGTGCTGGCATCTGTATAGCCAAAAAATGAGAGAGACAAGGTTAAATCTTCAAGAAAGGACTGCTAGCCTAGTTTAGAGGTTTCTTGAACCACAAAATGAGATTAAGAAGAATGAAACATAAATATGAATGTGATAAATGAAATATATCACCGCAAGGGTGACAAAGATGATTTCATACAAAAATCCTCTCACCAGAGTTTTTCAATATCTCTCCACCTACACATAGAAGAAGGGAGAAATGTTGGGGGTTTTTTAGGGGCCCACCTCAGTCAGACCCCCGTTTTGGTGTTTCCACCTCCATGGTCAACCAAGTTTGCGATGATAGAAATAAATATAAAGAAGGGAATACAAGCTATGTAAACAAAAGACACTAAAAATAGTGCGTGCTTACTCAACCAAAGATGATAGAGAAGATAAGAGAGCTTACAACCTCTGTCCAAATCACTCAAGGCTTGTGGAGTAGAAAATGAGAGGAACTCAATCCTCTATTGCAATGGTGTTTGTCCTACACTCGCACTATTGGATTGATGGAGTAGTAGATTTCTCTTATGGAGTGTAAAGTGTTGCTACAAAGCTTGAGAATGGATGAATGAAGTGGAGAGAATGTTCAAATGGTCTTGCCAAATTTCTATTGAACTTTTTTTGAAGAGAAAAAAGGATGAATGGATGAAGAATATGAAGGAAAGGATAAAAAAAAACATATTCAGGTCATCCAGCCGAAGAGAGGAATTACACTTTGACTCCTAATCAAAAGTGTAACCTAACAGAAATCTTCAGCCATAGGAATTTTCCAGGGATGTAAGCACACTGTGCGGATTTATGCATGCCACATGTGCGTCCCTGATAGAAACACCCCCACTGACACACAAAACAGGTTTCAAGCAGAATGTGAGCAACAAGATTAGATTGAATTAAGCCTCCGCCTTAGGTTTTCTAAAGTGCAAGGGGGTAAAAGGGAATTTTCATTAGGGGTGAAAATTCATGCTTATACACTTATTATCAATCTAAAGACATATATTAAAGAAGTAAAAAGGATAGTTTATTTTACAAAATCTAATCTTGATGTCAAAACTAGTGAATGTTTAAAACTTGAGTTACACACAGTCTCTTTGAGAAAGGAATTGGAAGAAGCATCTTCCAAGTTGCACAAGAATCTGTAGTTTGAAAATAATATTGAATGTCTAAATTAATTTTTAAGCAAGAAAAATCATTATAAGGACACAGCTAGTCTAGGTTATGAAGAAGGACAGTGCTCTAAAGCCAAAAGTACACCAAGGAAGAAGATATATTTGGACTATCATGATGTTTCTCCTAAAGATCAGGCAATAGAAAAACTTGTTGATAAAGGAAGAAGAACAAGTAACTTCTCAAGATCTCCACTAGCTAGACAATACCATTCAATAAGGTACAACAACTCTTAGTTTTACAGTTGTTTCTATTCATGTCATGTTTATGGTCACAAAGATAGAGATTGTAAAGCTCATTCAATAAATCATCATCCCTTTGGGTTAGATAGCAATATCATATGTTATAGGTGTAAAAATCTTGGGCATAAAACACATTATTGTAGAAGAAATCTTGTGAAGCCACCTGACCACATTAAGAAGGAAAATATGTTAAACAAGCAAAAGAAGGAGCCTATGAACATCTGGAAGAGAAAACAATGTCAGGAAAAGAAGGATCCTAAACTTGTGCATGTTGCACAAGACACATCACCAATTTCTTGATAAGTAACATGAAGTTAGGGGGAGTTTTCAAATGTTCTATCTCTTACCCCCAAGAATTCCTAGGAGGTTTCATAGGTTGCATGGTTAGATAGGGGGTCTAGTTGGTTTGGTACCTATACTTCCAATTGTGAACATGCTTCATTCAAGATCATTTGTTTCAATAGATGATGCACAACATTCATAGTGATGATAGCCAATCTTGGCTCTAACAGTGTTGATGGCTTATGTTTATGATCTTTCATACATAGTGAAGTGACTCCTATGTTCTAGTTTGTTGTTTCTTCTTGAGATGGTGAATGAGTTTATTGCCCTTATTTCATCTGATTGGTCATATGATGATAAAAATTTCAGCCTTAAGTGGTATTGTTAAAGCCTTATAATCTACTCAAGTTGCTTAGTAGTAAGAGATCGATATAATGGTATTCTTGACACATTAGCAGTATTATACTGAGCTTCTTCTTCTCTATGTTTTGTTTAGATAGTGAGATGTTAGATGGTGTTGCCTTGAGGCTATTTTTTCTTAGAACAATTTTTTAATGACTCCTATAGCTCAAAGAAATAGATAGCATAAAATTGTTGGTGGTTTGTCAAATTCTTTTCTATAATGGATAAGTACATTGGTATCTTAGTGATATTGGAATTTTGTGTAACATGTTTTTTCGCATGAAGATGAATACCTAACAACGATAATGGAGACAGTGGAATCAATGTGTTCCAGTCTAAACAGTGTTTCAATATTTTGACTATGTTGCTTACCATATTGATTCCTTATAGGATAGTAATTTTATTTTTTATAAATGCAATGGCAATGAAAGGTACTGCTCTTCAATTATGACATATAGGATGGAGTAGTATCTTGACAAAGTAATAGGTGCTTCTTAACAAGAAACACTTAATCGAGCGTCAATTGGAAGGTGCATATTTTGACATAATTAGGCTACAGGAAACTAAACTGAATTCAGAATCGACAGATTCCCTCTTTTCTAAATGGTCTCAATGGATTTTTTCTTGCTTCTCTTCGGTAGGGGCTTCAAGAGGACTTTCCTACCTATGGAAGGAAAAATCAGTATAGATAAAGGTGATGATTGCATCCTCTCATTGGTTCTTGGCTCTTGTGAAGAGAAATTTGTCAGAGGTTAATTTCTGGTTGGTCAATGTCTATGGCCCAACATGTAGTTATGAGAAACAAAAATTATGGGACCTCCTATCCTTGATCTACCAATATTTAAGTCAATATTTGATTATCTTTGGTGGAGATTTCAATGCAATTATGGAGGATTCTGAAAAAATGGGTGGCATCATTCCCGATAAAAGAGATTTTAAAGGGTTCATTGAGAATAATCACCTTCTAGACTGCAAACCCCAAAATGGTTTATTTACCTGGATCAATGAAAGGAAAGATTTTCGCCAAATTGTTGAAAGGATTGATCACTTTTTAATATATCCAAATTGGCTTGATTTTGATATTTATGTTTACTCTTCAATTTTGGGATATTCGGGCTCTGATCATTTCCCAATTCTGCTAGTATTGCTAGAAGATAGAGCTCCAAATAAGATTCCTTTTAAGTGGGAACCCATGTGGATAAGGGATCCAAGCTTTATTCCCATGATCCAGTACTGGTGGGAAAACTCACCCTTTTTTGTTGGTTCCCACATGTTCCACTTAGTGAAGAAGTTGAACTTTTTAAAAAGAAAAATCAAAGCTTGGAACATCTCCCACTTCAAGAACATATTCACAGAAAAAAAGAGACTCTAGTCAGAAATTGACGTTCAAAATGATCACATTATTAAGAATGGCATGAACCCGGTCTTGTTTGATCTTCAAAAATCCCTTATTTCTAAATTGGATGAGGTTCTTCTTTAGGAAGAATGCTATTGGAGGAAAAAATCTAGAGATACATGGTTATCATAGGGGGACAAAAGAACCAAATTATTTCATTACTCAGCTAAAATTAAGAGACAAAAGAATAGAATTTTTTCTATTAAAAATAATGTTAGTATTTTGTTAAAAGAGGATAAAGAAATTGGTAGGGAAGCCACGTATTTCTTTAAATATCTCCTCTCGGTGAAGCCAATAAATATGAGTATCTCATTCTTGGATTCCATCCCAGCTTTACTTGCCCAAGAGGACAATGATTTCCTTATGGCGCCCTTTTCACTAGAAGAATTAAAGTTTGTTGTTTTTGATATGTCACCTAAAAATTAAATGGGTCTTGATGGTTTTACTACATTATTCTTCAAAAAATGTTGGAATATTGTTGGACAGGATAGTTTGCTTGCCCTAGAAGAATCCAAATACAACAAGTCTATTATTAAGGAGCTTAATTCCACATTCATTGCTATCATCCCAAAGGTGGAAAACCCCTCAAATTTTGTAGGTTTTAGACTAATATCCTTGTGTAATACCCCTTACAAAATCTTTAAAAAAACAATTACTATCTACCTTGCAAAAATTATCCCATAAATAATTTCAGAAGAGCAAGGGAGTTTTGTCCCTAGTAGGGAGACAATGAATGGAGAAACTGTTGCCCATGAAATCTTGCACTCCATTATGCAACTCAAGATTCCACTCTTCGAAAGTTTGGTTTTTCTGGAAAATTGGTTAAATGGGTCCACTGTTGTATTTCAATTACAACATTTTTAGTCCTCATTAATGGCTCTCCTTTTGGTTTTTTCTCCTCCTCAAGGGGGATAAGACAAGGAGACCCCCTTTCCCCCTTTTTATTTATAATCATCGCATAAGGGTTGAGTAGAGTAATTAAACTTGTCAATCAGAAAAAGCTTTGGAGAGGTATTCATTTGCCCAATATGCAGGATAACTAAACTCATGGTCTCTTTGCAGATGATACCTTATTGTATGGACATGCCTCAATCCCTGAGGCTAAAAATATCAAAAAACTTTTAATGGAATATTAAGTGGCTTTGGGTCAGGTGATTAATCCTACAAAATCCAAACTGTTATTGTTAAATGTGCCTTCTTTCATTGAACACAAGTTGCACAAGTTTTGAGGATTCCCTGTAGGCACATTACCATGTTCTTACCTTAGTATTCCCTTCTTTTTTGGACTAGATCTACCTTCTTTCTGGGACAAAGCAGTCTCCTCAATAGCATAGATAATCCTTGCATGGAAACAAAAGTGGCTCTCTTTTTTTGGAAAAATTTGGATGATAAAATATGTTCTGAATGCCATTCTAATTTACTTGATGTCTATGCTTAAAGCTCCTGCAACCACTTTAAATCATTTTAAAATCAGTACTTCTCTCATTTTTGTGGAATGATGATGTGGGAGGAAAAGAGAGAATTCCTCTTATTGCCTTGAATAAGGTATGCCTTTCGAAAGAGCTGGGAAGAGCTAGAATAAGAGATGTCAAACTTCGAAATCTTTCTCTAGGTGCCAAATTATCATGGAGACTTTATCAAACTCATTCTTTGGTGGGGGAAAATAATGATCTCATAATATCTAAGCTCTCACCCAAGGGAGTGCATTTTTATTGCCTCTTCTCTACCCAAGGGCTCTACTGTCTAGAATTTCATCACCTCCTCTCACTCAATTATTCTTCCTTATCTCTCTTGGTTGATTTATAATGGTCAGAAAGCTAATTTCTGGGAGGATGTTTGGAATGTCTATCCTACAATGTCCCAGCTATGAGATTGGGGTCCCTTGATACCAATGCTTAAAAATCAATGGGGTTGAAAAGTGGCAGACTATTTTTCTATTGATCTCTCCCATTTGATTCCAAAAATTAAGTGGAAATATGTTGAATCCCTCCCTATCCCCCCTCCTCTCAAACTATCTTTTAAAGAGGAATTGGAAAAAAGAACCATTGTCTACAGGGATAAGGAGGATTTCTTTATTTGGACTAAATCAAAATCAGGAAATTACTCAGTGAGGGATGGGTATAAGTCTCTCTTTTCTTCCTTTTCTAAGTCTGATCTCCCCTCTTCCCTTTTTTGGAATAATTCTTGTATACCTAAGGCTGAGACTTTTTCTTGGGTTTCTCTTCATGATAAATCCCTCACATGGGAAAGATGGGATAGACTAGGTATCACAATAGACTTCCTTTGCATTTTTTGTGGTTACTTCTTAGAATCAGCAGATCACATTTTCTTGCACTATCCCTTTGCATCACAATGCTTGTATTAGTTATTTCAAAAGTTGGATTCGCAATCTTTGATTAGGCCTTCATTGTCTATTCAGTTCAAAGAATGGCCTCAGTTCTTTTGATCCTCTTTTTTCTCATGTCTATGGGTGGTTTCCCCTTCCTTTCTCCTCTAGAACATCTGGATTGAAAGAAATAATAGGATCTTTAGAGGTAATTCTAATTATTTGTAAGTTGTGCTCTTCAAGCTTGAAAAAGCAATTTCAGAAGCAATAAAAAACTCATATTATCAAATAAATTAATAATTTGAAAACCTTTTCAAAATGGGATAGCTTCATTATAAATTCATGGTCTTTTCTTAAATCCTTGCCATTTCATGGCTCGATTATAAACAAGGTTGACGAAATCAAAGAAAGAAAAGAACCTAATTGGATTCCCCCCCTTAGAATTAATTCAAGTTAAATTATGATGGGGCATATAGATCTAGGTAACCCTAGAAAATTTGGCATTGGGATTATTTTAGCAAATTCATAATCAAAAATTATGAAGGCAACTTGTAAAATTGTTCCAGATGGGACTAATAATAAGGTTGTGCTAGAGGCTCTAAGCCTTGGAATGGACTTGGCTCAAACCTTGGGAATCAAATATATTGTGATAGAAGGTGACTCCAAGGTCATTTTCAATTCAATCATTAATAAAAAGTCCTATGTTTGGAAGTTGCAGTACCTTTTGGAAAAAGGTCTTCAATTATCCTTCCCTAACAATTACACAGTTTCTGATTACTTCTGGGAGGCAAACCATGTGGTAGACTTTCTTGCTAACAAAGAAATGGATGATCAATGGTTGTATAAGAAATTTTCAGAGAATGAAATTCCTTCCTTAACAAATTTTCGTTCCATGTGATTCTTCTATGGAAAATAATAACTACCAAAAATCCTAATTCGTTCATTTTCCTAGGGACAAAATGTTAGTTCGCATGATTTTTCCACACTAATAACTTAAATCCTCTGCCCAACTTTATCATCACTATGTATGCTTTATTTGGTAGAATTTCTATCTGACCTTTTTGTGATCATAGTTAATCAATTTAGTTAGCAAAGGAAAAAGCTCCACCACTAAATCTAATCATTACCTCTTTTGGATCCTTTCGTCACTTGGTCTATTTGAATCAACATCATCATTTTTTGTTTGCGTTTATCAGATTTAAGTATTAATCATTGGGGTGACATGTGTGCTACTTTTTGCTCACCCACTAATGAGTATTGCAATCATTCCACTATATGTTTCAGGTTTCTTCTTTAGTGGTTCTTTTGTTTTGGGGATCTCATTACTTCTCCCAATGGTAATCAATCTAAAATAAAATGTAATCATTTTCAATATGCTTAGTAACTTCACATGATTTTTCGCTTGGCATATCTTATGTGAAGCCAATTGAATGGTTTTACACTCATGATATTTTATGTTGGCACCTTCACATGTTGGTCTTATTTTTGTGTGGTTGACGGAATATCTTTTACATGTGAGTCAACATTACTATTTTTTGATTGCACTTTGATATTTAAAACTGAAATGGATTTCCATTTTTGGTGGTGTATTGTGAGTTCTACAATGTTTTTAGCTACTTATAATGTCTCTACAGTCTGGTGCTGATTCATACATAATTTCTCTCTAGCCAAAAGGGAAAGAGTTCAATGATCTGCAACCATATGACCATGAAAAGTTGGGTAAAGTTTTTTGTTTTGATGATGCAGATACTTTATTGGCTTGCAAAAAGGTGGTGGGTTCCCATTGGCTGTGAGAAAATCCTAATTCCACCTTCCATGAAGTTCTTTCTCTTTTTCTCACTATCTGTATGAATATTCTACTAGACTCTAAGTTGGTCATTGTTCTTGCTTCAAAATTTTCTCAACAGATTTTTCTTTCTGACTTGGAACTTCGTCAAGCTTTGGATAATTATCATTTTGATTTAGGTCTTTTTCCTATTGGTAGCTTCATTTCTCATAATGATCTAACTACTAATGGTTCTCATGGAGATTTTTTGTTTATTCTCAGGTTTGGTATCACTTGTGGTGATTTTGAGAGGAGTTTTCTTGATTGCAATGAATTGCATGCGAAGGTTTCCCCAGAAATTTTAGCAGCTGGAGTTGATATTTTTCTTGATCTTCGCGTCTTGTTTGACATTGCAACAAGGTCAAAGTCACTTGACCATGCTTCTTCCTTCATCAAAAAAATGTAAAATCTTTTAATTTGTATAATCCTTTGCCTCCTTCCCATTATGAGGCTACTTCTTCTTCCATGGTGGAAGACTCTTAGAGTAGTTTTTATTCGCTCATTTTTTTTCCATGAGCTCTGCATACTTGTCTAGCTTGTACTAGACTAGGAGTCAGTGGGTGGTTTCACACTATCTTCATTGGGTTTTTGTATCTTGTTGAGATTTATAGTATGCAAATACATCTGTTTAGTCTCAAAATGGGCTCTCCTATAGTTAGGATTGAGTTTCATATGATACAATATAATATGCTTTTATTAATAAAATTTCAATGGCTTAGCCACTTTTATGAAAAAAAAAAAACTTTTTTTCCTTAATTTTTTTTTAGTTTATTTATAAGTTAAAAATTTAGTGTATGGATTTATTTATTTTATCAATTTTGATAATAATTTTTTTAACTAAATACTAAAATGTGTGTGCATTAAAAAAATAGTTTTTTTCATGGGATGCCACCTTTTGTCTTGACTATTAATCCTAAACAGAAAAAAATAGCATATTGACATAGAAAATTTTATCTAGTGCACCATTTTTTTCAATGTTTTAAATAAATTTTAATATTTTTTCTTGACAAGGTAATCAACCTTATATTTTGGTGTCGATAATCTAATTTTAGTAAAAATAAAAAATAAAATATAAAAATTAACCAAACTATTAATATATATATATATATATATATATATATATATATATATATGATAACTACACTTATCAATCTACAAAAGGCTATTTTTATATTTTTAACAAAATATTATTTACATGAGTATGAGTTGTTGAAACATCAAAATTGTTGAATAATTTTTATTTTTTTGATAAATTGGCCTCAAAGGGATGCTACATATGTATTTAGTGAACAATTTTATCTAGAAAAGTTGTGTCCATATTTAACATAGTTATAATAAATCTAGCTAGATCATATGTTTGACCAAAACTGGTTTTTAGTTAGAAATATTTAAATTCACTTGTGTTAATATGTTGGTTGCAAGTGTGACACAACTTTGTACTTTTATGTAAGTATACTTATATGAATACCATTTACGATCTGGCCTCATTCATACAATAATTTTATTTCATTATTTTTTGAAATATTAGTTAAACCAATGATAGTTTCTATTAGAGCTCTCTTGATAGTAGTTAGTTTCTCTATCACAAAGAGGTGGTCTTGTTTCCTTTTTAATCTATTATGTATCTATCTAAATTCATCCCATGAGATATTTCTATACTAGTGTATGCTTATATATTTATAATTTTAAAAGTGGGGATAATTTATTTTAGTATGATATAGTAAGATTCTAAGAGGCTTGTGCAATTAAAGGACTAGCATTATTCTATGGAACAAAAGGGCTAATGGCATGATTGTGCCATACATGTTGGATTTAACTAGGTTTTAGGTGTGGTAGTATTGTGAATTAAAATTATTTGAGTTTGGATGTATATTTTTCATATTTTTAGTTTCAAAGGTAATTAACCCATAAGGACTTGAGACTAAAATGCTATAATGGACCTAGTGAAAATAATTACTCTCGAAGACACTCAAGCTCTTGATATTAGCATACGAAGTAACCAAGTGAATAAAATAAGGCTTATTCTCTTGAAATTTAAGTAACTAAAACTTCACTAGGAATCTTAGTGAAGATGATATTTGGAATCCCACTAGGCATGCTAGAAAGTATTGATGCAAAATATTTGTTTAGGACAATTATATCTCACAAAGCTTGTAGACAATGAATGATTCAAAGATGTGAAATATGTTTATGAGTTATCATCTAATATTACAAGGCCCACTTCCCATTAATTATAATTAAGCCTAATTCTTGAGATAAAAGGGAGAAGATAAAGAGAAAAAATGATGTAAAAATAAAGGGTCATGCCAAGTGGATTTTGTTTTATAATAAAAATTATTTGTAACTCATGGTACAATAATCAAGAAAAAAATGTAGAAACAAAACATAACATACATAAAATAATCTCATCTACATGAATACGAGTGAGAATTAATAAAAAAATAGTCTCTTATATTAGACATCCTGGCATGATGAAATTTCACTATCTCTAGATACATGTACAAGGGAATTCCTCTATTTGACTATAACAAAGAGGTGAGAGAATGTATTAGTTATAAGATTTTAAATCTCATTTCAGTAAAATATAATCTAAACTCTATAAAATAATATGATAATCTAGTTATAAAATAACACCCAACCTAGAATACAAAAATCCCTTTTAAATTCTAAATCTAAAACTAGTGCAAGAAAGGATCCAACTACAAGTCAATTATAAAATAGATAATATTTGAGAAATGTTGGTGTCTTAAATTTTCCTATTGGTGAAAGGAAGGTACCCAACTCAATTCATTCTAAAACTCTACTCAATACAAGTGACTATTGATTAGGTGAATTGTAAAGTCATTGATTTTACATGGGAACTAGTTGTTGGGCTTGAATGTTGAATTGTACTAGTGCATTAGATTTTAGAAGAATGAATTCAAATATTGCTTACCTATACAAGTAAAATTGATTGAAGTTCTTGGGAAAGGCCATAGACATCTAAATTTGGCTATCTAAGTGCTATCGCTACTTGAAAATGTCTATGGAATAGCCACATTCCTTGCACACTATCACATAAGTCTACAATGAAAAAACCATATAATTTCCAATATCCATAGGGAAACATTACCATTTCCTCTAAATTCATGGAAAGACACCACATGACACCTATCATGAACATGCTAAGGACCAATTGAAAATAAGATACAATTATGCCTCATCACCAATAAACATATTCTCTACAAAAAAGAAGATATGCAAGAATGTAATACATCCATGAACCGATTGTGGGAGTTAGCATCGAAAAGACCTTATATTTTACCCTCTTAATCAATGTGAGCCATTAGATGAAGGATGACATGTCGCGATTAGATAATTTTTGTTAATTGAAACTTCAAAAATTTAAAATGGCCTTGTGTGAGCACCAAAATTATAAAAACACTAAGGAAAAATGATTTGTTGTAGCTGCTAGCCATGTTGAACCATAATTCAGATGAGGTAGAGGATACATGCTATATGTAATAAGAAAAAAAATCACTCTAATGGAAATAAAGAGGTGTGGTTAGTGCTAAAATAAGGAACGATAAAGGTCTAGGCTACTTGACTACAAGTTCCCTTGCATTAATAGAACTTTTGGTAATGAAAAAGGGCTTGATTTTTTTCTAATTTGAGATGTATGATGCAAAGGAATTAGAGAATACCAAAATACAAGGATATTTATTCTAAAAATTATTCAAGTTGTCTACTTTGTTTTTCTATTATTCTTCTTGGAAGTAATTTATCAAACTAATTTATTTTATAAAATTTTGTGAATTTGTTCAAATTTACAATTTATACTAATATTGGGTTTCACATCTAGAAGAATTCTATAATCAAATATTGATGAAAAAGAGAGCTCATATACATAAAAAATATCAAAATAGATTATGCAGTTTTTGACATGTCCATGCATTAGTAATACACCATAATCATGAATACAACTTCTACACACTATCTATTTGTGTCACCAAAAATTGTATACCTTTGAAGAAAAGGACAATTTTGTAACCGTTTTGGTCCTACTTTAGGTCCCCTTTCATCAATTATCAACCTAAAACAACATTTAAAGGCCCTTAAGGTTTGTTAATTTTTACTTGGAGGACTGTTATACCTAAGGGAGCATTCAATCCCCGACAAGCAATATCAAAATCATTCAAAAATCCTTGTTCCCAATTCAAAATCCATTAGTTGGACTAGGTCGCCCAAGTTGGTGACCTTGTCCTTTTTGAGGATTTTTGAGAATTTCAGTGGGAAAATCAATATTTAATCAAAACATCTCAATGGGTGTCAACCTCTTAGGTCAAAATTCTTGACAATTAGGTCTTGTTTCTTATATATACTTGTTTTTTAGGTCATTTTGCCACTCTCTCTTAGTCATTTTTCACATCCAACTCCAAGAACCAAGTGAAAAACATCTTCCTCAAGAAGATTCATCTCTCTTGCAATAAAATTTGAAGCTTTTGGACAACATAATAGGGCTTTTTGTAGGTCTTTAAGCTCACTTCACATCTAAGATCACTCATTGACAAAGGTTGGAGCTATATGCCTATGGAGATTCATGGAGAAATCTAGGTTGACGAGGTGCAAATAGCCACCAAATCATACCTAAAGACTATTTTCAAAGTGACCCCATCTTCTACTTTCACCCATTTTCAGACTTGAGGTTTGCATTCCATTTGTATTCCACTTTTGGGTTTATTTGCAATGTTGTATGGTTTCTAGGGTTGAAGTCTTGCATCATTTAAAATCTTTTACATACATCTTATTCTAGCACAATAGAATAGGGTTTTTCTTTATTTAAGGTTTTCCTAGTTCTAGAGACAATCAGGGCTATGGTTTATGTGGGTTTTATATTCCAATATAAGTTTAAATACAAACTAGGGGTTTGACCAAGGTAAACCCCACATTAGAAACCCAAATATTGTCTATTATGCAGGTTATGTTGGATATCTGAGTTCAGATTCCCATGAAGAAACAAAACACAGACCAAAGGCCTCTGTGTCCACTTATAGTTTTTTAGAAAAGTTGAAAGGGACTAGGTCACCCATAATGGCGACCTAGTCCCACTAGAAGTTCCCGATACTAAAAATTGCAAATTTGGAGACCCAGTTGACAGAAATGGCTTCCAGGATAGTTTTCTTGAAAAGGGACTAAGTCACCCCACCTGGCGTAAGTGTCCCAACTGGTTCAAAATTTAGATTTTCTGAGACTTCCACAACTCCCTCTTCAGACTACAATAGTTTCTAGGTGCACTCATTCATCTTAGTTGGTCATTTTACTTAGTTCAAATTTCTTATTAGCATTGTTATAATACATCATGTGTTTTCAAATGACATAAACTCTCCTAGTTTAGGTTAAGTAGTTAGGTTTTCATGTTATATTTAAGTACTTTTCATATTCCATTACATATTCAATCTCAAGCATTGAATGAATCACAAGATTTAATGCCCCCTGGTGGTAAAGGAAAATCCTCTCCCTTCTAGGTGAAACTCTAGAAAGTTGTAGAGGACCCATTCCTAACCTCTATCCAAAGCATTAAATTTTGCAGTTTATTTTGGTGAACCTGCATTTAAACACATTATACTTCTGATTTCAACTGCATTTGCATACTAGGAGCTCTTTCTTTAGCCTTATATTGA
This sequence comes from Sequoiadendron giganteum, assembly GCA_007115665.2. NCBI lineage: Eukaryota > Viridiplantae > Streptophyta > Pinopsida > Cupressales > Cupressaceae > Sequoiadendron > Sequoiadendron giganteum. The sequence goes on from VCHN02000014.1 coordinate 126,754,456, forward strand.
ATGTTGCATTGTTTAATAGAGCATCCTAGGGTTGTACATTAGTGAAAAAGCATCATATTTGGCATTCATTTCCTTGCATGACACATAAATCTAGCATATATCTTATACTGTTGGCAAGAGACACTGTGAATATCATTTGGTGTTGTCATTTATGGCAACCCTAGTTGGTGATTGGATCTGAGCATCATCATTTGATCCTACCGGCAGTCAAATGGCAAACAGTTAAGGAAGAATAGAGCATCTGACAGTTTTGGGTTAATCGATTCACATGAAGATTTTTTGTTAATATTTTATGCTACATATCTTAGAGAAGATTGATAAATGTATGCTTCATGTTATCTATAAAGATTAGTGCCTTGTATTGATTTGTGTTTGAGTTAGAATATCCGATTGGCTAATTCTTTGTTTTATCAGTACTGGAGCCAACTTCGTGAATGTATGATGTCATGGAAGTTTGGGAAGAAATAATTTAAGTATTTTTGTGTTTGTGCATATTTTTTTGGGTCCTAGCTAAGGTGTGGCCAACCATTGTGGATGTGCATTATACTTTACTCATGATTTGAGCTGACAGCTATAAATATTCTTTTGTTCTATTGATGCTGACATATGGGTGATTAATTCTTAGTTGCGGATATATAAAAGAGATTGTTCACATCATTTTGAAGTGTGTATGAAGTGTGTTGATGTGAATTGTGAACAAGAGTAGAGAAGAAGAGAAATAATGCATAGTTTCACTTGTGCATGAAGGATCTATGTTGTGAGTGTGAGCAAAACAACGCAAAAGTACATAATTAGTCTGTAGGAAAAAATATTGAATATTGAGCCTAACCAAAACTATAATCAAGCATATGTAGATGTGATTTTCAATGTTCAAACTCTAAGATGGTTTTAATATGATTTTATTTGTAGGACAATGAGTCTTCTTTGAGCAATGAGCTCTAGGTAGTGCACCTGAATGTAAGTGCATTCCCTATATTGTAATCTTTATTTGAGTATACTCAGATCATATTGTGGATTGGTCATCCATCGTGGTTTTTTCCCCTAACAGGGTTTCCATGTAAAAATCCTTGTGTTATGGTTTTGTGATTGTTTTCTTCTTGTTCATGCATTTTGGTTGAATGTTACAAGTGATTTGAAAATAAAGGTTAATAATGTTAATTTTTGCACAACACTTATTCATCCCCCCTCTTAGTGTAGCTTGTTTACAACAATTGGTATTAGAGCTAGTTCCTTAGAAGAATAAGTCTAACAACTTGGGAAGATCTTGGAAAGTGTTTGAATGGATTCAAGCAGTCTTCAACAAAAAAAATTTGTGGCCCTATATGATCTTGATCAGTCAAAGTCTAAAGTCCATAAATTGCAAGCAAACGTCATGGATGCTGAGAAATTCATTGAGTCTTTGAAAGAAAAAATCAATAAGTCCAGAGAGAAGAGATCGGAACTTTGTGATCATATTACGTAGAATGAAAACTAGAGATAATACAATCCTAAGGAATTAAATGGAATCTATCATGATGAGGATGACCAAGGAGATTGAAGACAAAAAGAAGAATGAAGAGAACCTAGCATAGTCTTTGAAAGAAAAATCTGAAGTATGCAACCATTTGTACAATGAATTGAAACAATCCAAGAAAAATGAGGAAGCACTTGAAAAGAAGATTGATGATCTCAACAATGAACTTGCTAATAGAAATGAGTACAAGGAGAAGTTCAAAGTTACCTTAGCCAAGCTTGATGAACTAATTAGGAGTCAGAGGAAAAATGGTGACAAGCGAGGCCTTGGATATGAAGAAGGAGAAAGTTCCATATCAGGACAAAGGAGATTCAGGCAAGGAAATTAAATGAACAAATCTGGAAGGTATCTAGTAAGATAACCTAATTCTTAGAAATTTAATGGATATTGTTTCAGTTGCAATAAATTTGATCATATTGCTTGTCAATGTAGAAGTAGAATGAATCAAAGTGGTCCATCATTCTCAGGTTAGTGTTTTAATTGCAATAAGTTTGGTCACAAGTCAAATGAATGCAGAAATGTGATGAACAAATTCTATAAAAATGTTAGATGTTATACATGCAATAGATTTGGGCATATTGCTATCCAGTGTAGATCAAGAGAAAATCAGTGGAACAACTAGTTTAGACAGAAAAATGTTGTGTGCTATAATTGCAACAAATTTGGTCACATTTCTACATTTTGTTGGAACATAAAAGGTCTGGTAAATCATAGAAGGAACATGCAAAAGGATGTTAAGGGTAAAATAAAATTCACTACAGATGTGGTCAGGAAGAAAATGCAGAAGAAATGGGTGAAGAAGAGTCCCTCTAATGAAAAAAAAGCACCAGGACTAGAACCTGCTTCTAGTAGTTCATTTGGGAATTAGTTTCAAGCCTTTGGCCTAGGGGGAGTTGTCAAGAAAATCTCTTAACCTCGTAACCAGTAACTGACACTAGATGTGGATAAGTTCAATAAGTGCATAGATACTCTATAGATGTTGTTGAACCTATTGGAGAAAGTATTATGCAATGTTGGAGGTCCACAAAAGATTTATTAGTCATAGTGCATGGAAATAGTGTAACCAGATGAGTTAGGGTAAAATTATTTATTGCGAGAAAAAGGGGTTAAGTATGCAAGTGATAAAAGATCATTTCTATCCTTCATTTATCACTTTTCATTTTGGAGAAAAGAAGTTTGGAGAGATCTGAGGTGAACCTTGGTGAACTGAGATGAAATTCAAGTGCGAAGAATCCTTCAACAATCAAATTGTGATCCGATGGAAAGGTATTTATTGACAAAACTCTGTGAAATTGTGAATTGGTGAATATGGCTACTCCATTGGTAGTAGAAGTTAAGGACAGACCTCGTCCAAAATTCAAATGACATTTCTACAAGTCTATTGAGACCAATCCATTAGGACCTCTAATCCATTTCGTATGGTTTGTTACACACAGAGGATATTAGAGCTTATATTCACACTAATATTAAAGAGCTGGGAATCTCACAACTACTAAATGTGTATAATAATCACATCATAGGAGAAGATTTATGTGTGAAGCCAAAATATAAAACCCTAGAAGAAAATAAATTTACATAGATTGTTAAATTTCCTATCTTTGAAGAGTCATAATGGGTTCGTTACATCTTGAGTTGAGTACATGATGAATTCATGTGGTTAAGTATACCCTTCAAAATCACAAAGGAGGATATTAGTGTTGTAACAACTCTAAATTCTTCTGGTGGATTACCGATTTGAAATCAGTGAAGAATCAAAGTCACTGATGCAACAGGTTCTAAGTATGACAAAAGAGCAATGAAAATTGATGACATTGTTTATGTAGATGTCAAATTTGCATCTATGGTTATTGGGTACAAAATATATCATTCCAGCCAAGACAACTTTGTGTGTGGTACAGCCATTTATGCTACCTATGAGATGGTAAAAGAAAATACAAACTATGATCTTTATGAATTGCTCAAGAGTCAGCTAATGAAAAATATTGGGAAAATCAAGAAGGATAAGAAAAATTATTTTAAGTATGGTAACTTGCTATTATGCTTATTATTTTATTTCATGAATGTGGTTCCGGGATTCATAAAGGTTCATTGGAAAAAATATAAACTGGTAGCCGCTCAGATCAAATATCTCTTTCACAAATTTGTAGATATTAAGACAAAGAATGCCACTATCTGGGGATATTTAAAAAGTTTTTAGAGTATGATGTAGGCTAGACGGAGGATTCCCCCTCCCATTGTAAAGAAATATAAGGATACAATTTTCTTTATGGTAGATATTGATCAATGTATGATGAAATTAATTGATCCCAGAACAATCTAGATCATGTCGATAGGATATGAATTTGAGGAACACATTATAGAAATGTATGCAGAACATTTATTGAGAAATCCTCTAGATCAATCAAAAGAGAGATTCGGTTCTTATGCTAAAAATAATATGCAAGTACATAATGAACTTAGAAATTTTTAAATATTTAAAAGAGTTAGAAACGATGTGGAAGTCTTAGCAGAAAGTATGAGCATACTGGCAAAAAAATTAAAAGAAGCTAGAAGAAAAAGAGATGAAGCTCAAGCAAAAAAAGAGGTAGTAAAAACTGAATCACCTGGTTTGGTAGCATCATCTGCCTAAGCTAGGTCAACTAGAAGCTTTGTATCCCTATCTGCCCTCGCAAAAAAGTCAATCTCTGTGAAAATTCAACCTAAGAGATCTAGTAAAGATGGAAAGAGAAAGAAGGATAAAAGAAAAAGGGTCTATGTGGAAGTTTTTGAGGATGAAGAAACAGAGTCTAATGAAGGAGTTAGAGAAATCAAGCATCAAGGCACCAAGGCAATAAGAGTTACAAAAATAAAACCCTCCAGTGGAGATGACCAAGCAAAGAAGAATGAAAAAACTAACCAACCAGGTATTTCAGTGGAAGAATTTGAAAAAGCTTTGGTTAAGGATGGGAATCTCAAGCCACTTTGTAAATGGTATGAATTTTTTGGTAAATCTGATCAAAGAATTCTTGAGGAGGAAACAATAAAACATTTGAATATTTTCAATAAAGTTCTTATTGAAATAAAGCCTAATTTACCTAAAATTTGATATGACATTTTCGAGATGAGGAGAGTTAATGCTAGATTAGAAGAAGAGAAGATGAGAGAAATAATTCTTGTTGAATTGTGTCCAGTAGTATCTATGGAAGAAATAAAGTCAATACTAAATAAATCCAAGAAATAATTCAAAAGAAAAACAAGAGTGAATAATTTGATGATTGGTCAAACCAAAGAATTCATTGAAGAGACTGAACAAATTCTGAGATTTTTTTTTAAAAACTTTAGAATTGATGTTTTACCTAAAGGAACTCATGATGTTTCATCTAGTCTGGGAGAAGAAGAAGAAGATAAACAAGATGCAATTGAGGATATTCTGATCCCTCTTGAAGTGGACAATGCAAAAATACTTATGGAAATTAAAGTTCTAGAAATTGTATCAGTTGAGAAAGTGGAGATCCCTAAAGATAAGTCAAAACCTACAAGAGAGGAAGCAATTGTTGAAGAGAAGAAATGTGATGCTAAGATAATTCTAGTAGAAGCAAGATACACTGCAGAGGCAGTGAAGAAATTTTTGGTAGAACAAAAAGAAGAGTTTGATCCTGAATTGATTGAGGGTGTGATCTACCTATCTACCCTGAGTCCAATTTAGAAAAATGAAAGTAGCATCATTTGCCCAAGAAAAATCTATAGAAGAATTGTTGAAGTCCCATATTGAGGATAGTGAACTTCTAAATCTTTCATCTAGAGTCCTGGAAAAGATAATGCCCACTCATGTGAAAGATCTGACCGATTCCTTATTTGGTGAATTAAAGAGGCTCATGAACTCAGTAAGTACTCACTTCAAGTCACTTGAGAAATCAACTATGATTAAAGTGCAAAAAGAATTTAATGTCAAAATATTAAATGGGCTGAAGGAAATGATAAAAAAGGATAAAACTTTGCTAGCCATCTATGTGCAAAATATCCAAAATAATCTATCCCAAGGTGAGAATATTTACAAGTCTTTCTTGTCATTGAAAAAATTTATTGATGATAATGAGAAAAGGTTAAAGATCTAGAAAAATAATTAGCTACTATTTTTTATACTTTTGATCCTTTAACTAGTAGTGTTGGAAAGTTATAAGGTGAAGTGATATATTTGCTTGAAAAAATAAAGATCTTAAAGCATGAAAATGACAAAATTGTTGCAAGAACATGTGAACTTAGAGGTCTAATTGGCCCAAAGATAGAAATTATCTCAAGTGCATTGAAAAAAGTAGAAGATGCTAAGACAGTGGGTGATCCAACAAACCTGAAATCTACAAAGACACAATCCTAGTTGGTTTGTGGACACATAACAATATTGGAAAGTCTCAAAATAGTTTGGGACACAAATTTGTCTTTGTTAAAGAATGATTTTTTAGACATTTTCAAGTTTATGTAAGTTAGAGAAGCCTATTTGTACATAAGCAATTTGTTCATAACAATTTTGTTAAAATTTTGGTATGCGGATTCCTACCTTTTCTATTGATGTGAAAGGGGGAGAGTAGTAGAGTAAAAAATGCATAATCATCTCAGGTGGAGAATTTTATTTTGGAGAAGAGTTTGGTTTTTGAAATTTTGGCAATGTAGTTAATGCTGGTACTAATCCGACACTTATTCATTTTTCACTAAGTATTGCCATCAATTCCAAAGGGGGAGATTGTTGGAAAGAGACACTGCAAATATCATTTAGTGTTGTCATTGATGGCAACCCTAGTTTGTGATTGGATCTATGCATCATCATTTGATCCTCCCAGTAGTTAGATTGCAAATAGTTAAGGAGGAATAGAGCATCTGATAGTTTTGGGTTCATCGATTCACATGAAGATTTTCTATTAATATTTTGTGTTGCATATCTTAGAGAAGATTGATCAATGTATACTTTGTGTTATCCACAAATCTTAGTGCCTCGTATTGATCCATGTGCGAGTTAGAAGATCTGTTTGGCTAATTCTCTATTTTATCAGTACTGGAGTTGATTTCGTGAATGTATCATGTCACGGATGTTTGGGAAGAAATCATTTAAGTATTTTTGTGTTCGTGCATCTTTGTTTGGATCCTAGCTAAGTTGTGGTCAACCGTTGTGGATGCACATTATACTTTACTCATGATTTGAGCTGACATTTGTAAATATTCTTTTGTTCTATTTATGTTCTCATATGGGTGATTAATTCTTAGTTGTGGATATATATAAGAGATCGTTCACATCATTTTGAAGTGTGTATAAAGTGTGTTGTTGCAAATTGTGAACAAGAGTAGAGCATAAGAGCGATAATGCATAGTTTCACTTGTGCATGAATGATCTGTGTTCCGAGTGTGAGAAAAATAGAGGAAAAGTACTAAATTAGTCTATAGGACACAATATTGAATATTGAGCCTAACCAAAACTATAATCAAGCATATGGGTATGTGCAGGATCATCATGGAAAAATAGGCCCTTAAGTGGCCATAAAAATTAAGAAAATCAGAGTTAGGAAACTTGACATAAAAAAATTGGATAAGTTATCTATATTATTTCAAAAATATGTAAAAAGAGAATTTGTAGGAAATTGAATGTATTTTCTAAACTACTAGGTTTATTTTTATTTTTTTAAATCTATTTAGTGAAAATTTGAAATTTCAATGCAGTAGTACTTAAGTTTTAGGGAAAAAATAAGAAGTAGGTCTGTCTGACCACCCTAACCATAATAAAATGATAATATTTTTTTATAATATTTTAGATATAAGTAGAGGACTCATGTCCCAATGTGATGCATATTTTTGTAATTTTTTTCCAAGTAAATATTTAATTATGAATTTTTTATTTAAAATTTTAAAAAATATAAAAACTCATATGTCTAACCACCTTAACTTGGTCAAAACTTCATGAAATTATTATTTTTATTTTTTAATCCGATAGTATGTGAAGCATAGAATGTGATGCATGTTTCAGATTCAAAAAAATTGATATCGTTTGAAAGCTATAGATGTTTTTCAATCATCGTATCAATCAGGACTTTGATCATAATTCAAATAGAAAATAAATAATAATAATTTATTATATTCAAAGTAAAGAATAATTTATATTGGTGGAAAGTTGAGAATCTTCTCTAAAAACCCTTTTCGTGTCATCAATTTTGGGTAAAAAAAAGGTCGTCAGCCACATGGGCCATCATATCACTTACCTATTGACACTTTTTGACTCATCATGATCCTACACATACCGATATGTAGATTCTATTTTCCCAGTTCAAAATCTCAGATTGTTTTAATCTGAATTTCTTTGTAAGACAATGAGTCTTCTTTAAGCAGTGAGCTCTAGGCAGTCCACTTGAATGCAAGTGCATTCCCCATATTGTAATCTTTATTTGAGTATACTGAGATCATATTTTTGATTGGCCATCCACCATGGTTTATTCCCCTAATAGGGTTTCCACGTAAAAATTCTTGTGTTATGGTGTTGTGATTTTTTTCTTCTTGTTCATGCATTTTGGTTGAATGTTACAAGTGCTTTGAAGATAAAGGTTAATAATGTTAATTTTTGCACAACGCTTATTCACCTCCCCTCTCAATGTAGCTTTTTTCCAACATATACCCCTACACATTACATTCTAGAAACTTGCATTTTTCATCAGAAAATACAAAAAAAACTGAAAAATACTCATACTAGGACTAAGTTGCCACCTTGGGTGACCTAGTCCCCATACACATTTTGCACCAATAGCTTCTACATTTGCTTTCCAAGTTCTATAGTTTTTGTTTCTTTTTGTTTATGCTTGGTTTTAGTTCTATTATTTTCTATTATATAGTTATTATTAGCTTAAAATGGCATTTATAAGTAGAATTAAAGCTTTACATGTTTCATTTTCAGCTCTAGTTCCTAGTTCTTTCAAATTCAATTCAATGAAACATACACCTAAAAACATAGACACCTCACATGATACAATGCACACACTTCTTCACTATAGGAATACTATATAATCTAAAATATCTAGTAGCGATGATTTCGATAAGTTAGATGAAGCCCTTCAAAGCTTCCTCTCACTCACTTCATCCACTAAGGTTGGTGATGTTATAGTTACATCTTCTCCACCCTTATCTTCCAAACTTTTTAGTTGTCATGATATGGGTATGTTACATGACATCCTCCAATATTTCATCTCCCCTAATTCATCCACTATGGTTTGTTGTGATGACCATGTTGGGAGAACAAGAATAGACAACTCAGAGGGGGGGTGAATCAGTTGTCACAAAATTTAATATTTATTCAACCTTATTAACCTTTAATCTTAGATATGATCATTAACAGTAAAATAATGAATCAACATCACATCAAAAACACATGAACACCAAAATTTTATATGTGGAAACCCTATTAGGGGAGAAACCATGATGGATGTTAGCCCACAATTTTATACCCTATTAGAAGTATAATGAAAAATGAATAAGGAATGCACATGCATTCAGGCACACTACAGAGAGCTCACTACTCAGAAGGGAAGGCTCACTACCTTACATAAAATAAAATTAAAACCATCTGATGAGGTTGAATTGGGAAATGAGATTCTATAAAATCCTAATGATAGTTCTAGTTAGGAACAAAAACACTTCTTCACACTCTTCTTTGAAATGAAATGATCTGATATTTATTCACACATTTCATATTCACACTTCGTATATATTCATTGAGCATAGATCAAAATGAGGAAACAATCACTCTTATATATCCACTACATGAATTTACATCAACAACTTTGTCGGCCATAAATAAATAATAGATGAACACAATGTGTCGTCCCAATTCATGAACAAATATCAATACACACCAACCTAAGTTGGTCACATCATAATGAATACCTAAAGTAACATCCTCAAACATGCAAAGCATTAAGAAATTAATCCATAAGGATCCACAACATGCTACCACGATCGTCACGGCCAAGAACATGAAAAAATCGAACACACAAAGGAAAAATCTTTGATCACGAACACATCGATCAATGTGGATGTACCACAATGATAGAGTATGATCTAGAAACATCACATAACATCATAGTAGCATACACAACAACTTAATTTACCAGAATTGCATTCTCTTCTTCCAGAAACACCTGCTATAGTAACAAAATAACTATAGGAACTCAAAACTTCATAACTTGCTCCAATCTTGATGCGTACCACTGAAACTTCTAGAGAACATACTAGATAGGCTAAAAAAAAACCTTTAATGCACAACTTCTGATTATCAACATACACAACTTTCCACCATTCTGATCTTCACAGCCTCACAGACTACCTACAACATGTTTATTCTAATTTTCTCAATATCCTCGACATATACAACCTTCAAAATCATAAATACTAATAGTGTTGACATTAATGAAAACCACATATTAGAAACACAACCACAAAATCCAACAATCCCCCCCTTTGGAATTGATGGAAACACATGATGTGAAAAATACCATCAATAATACTGGCTCTTCTCTAATAGTCTCTTTTTCATACTATTCTTTACTCTTCTTTCATGACTCTTCTCCCCCTTTTTTCCTCAAAGATTTTTCATATTACTCTACTCCCCCTTTGACATCAATGGAAAAGGTACACAAGATCTGAACCACATATCATTTGAATCCTCTAACTACTCCCCCTAAGTAGCAACCACTATAACATCAATCAGAAACAAGATATGACTATGCGTGCACAGATTGATGCAAAGACTTGCATCTTAATTCATATTAGGAGGGTAAATCACTCCTAATGTTTTTCTGAGATACTCAAAAGTATCCTTAGGAAATGGTTTAGTAAATATATCTACAATTTGTTCCTTAGAGGGAACATATTCCAATCTAACCTCCTTATCACTCACTTTGTCTCTCAAAAAGTGATACTTGATAGATATATGTTTTGTCCTTGAGTGTAACACCGGATTCTTGGAAATTTTTATGGCACTTGAGCTATCACAAAATATGGCAATAGGATCATTATAATCAATTATGATATCTCTTAGCATTTGTTTCATCCATAATATTTGAGTGCAATTGTTTGCAATAGCAATATATTTTGCCTCAACAATAGATAAGGAAATGGAATTCTGCTTTTTACTTAGCCAAGACACCAACTTCTTCCCCAAGAAGAATGCACCACCACTTGTACTTTTCCTATCATGCACATCTCCTGCCCAATCTGCATCTGTAAAGGAATTCAAAGTAAGATCATCATCCTTAGGATACCAAAGACCAAAATCAATTGTCCCTTTCAAGTATCTGTAAATTCTCTTTATTGCAATCACATGTGATTCCTTTGGATCAGCTTGATATCTAGCAACCATACATACATCATTCATAATATCTAGTCTAGTCTGAGTCAAATATAGCAATCCTCCAATCATTGACCTATACCTTGTTTGATTAGCTTTAGGAGAATCATCATTATGTTTTAATTTGCTTCTAGTTACCATGGGTGTACCAACTGATTTTGACTCTTCCATTCCAAACTTTTTCAGTAAGTCTCTTACGTATTTGGACTGAGATATGAAGATTCCATCATCTAACTAAGTTATCTATAATCCTAAAAATAATTTCAGCTCTCCTATCATTGACATCTCAAATTCACTTTTCATTTCATCATAAAACTTCATGCATAAGTCATCATTACCTTTATTGAATCCAAGCTTCAACAAATATTTATCCAGTCTTGCATATGAGGCTCTAGGGGATTGTTTGAGTCCATACAGTGCTTTCTTCAATTGAAAAGCCATATCCTTTTCATCAGTCAGTTGAAATCCATCTAGTTGCTCAACATAAACTTCTTCTAACTCACCATTCAGAAATGCTAACTTCACATCCATTTGATAGAGATTGTAATTCTTGAAAGTAGCATAAGCAAGAAAAAACCTTACAACTTCAATTCTAGCAACAGTGGAAAAGGTTTCTTTAAAATCAATACCTTCCATTTGTGAGTATCCTTTACATACAAGTCTTGCTTTATTTCTGACCACTTCACCTTGTTCATTTAGCTTATTCTGAAAGACCCATTTGGTTCCAATCACATTTTTATCCTGAGGTCTGTGAACAAGAATCCATGTATCATTTTTCTCTATTTGCATCAGTTCTTCCTTCTTTTCTTCCATCCAATATTCATCTTTACATGCTCCATTGACATTACTAGGCTCAGTTTTGGAAATTAGGAAATATTCTTCTACAATTCTTCTTTTAGTTTGCACACCTTTATTGTTGTCTCCTATAAGATGATTCTGAGAGTGATTTAGCTTTACATACCTTGGAACTTTATGATTCTCTCTAACTTCTGGTTCTTCTATTATCTCTTTTGTACTTCCACTAGCTTCTCCTTCATGATTCTCTTGATTCATCAAAACAAGTTAAACTTGATTCTTTGTCTACGCATTCTTTCCATTATTAGTACTATCTTATTAGTCATCTAAATCATATCCATAGTATCTGGATGATCTAACAGTGTCTTCATCAACTCTGAAATTTACACTTTCAACCATTTTCTTCAATCTTCTATTGTAGCATGGGTAGGCCTTGCTCTTAGTAGAGTAACCGAGAAAGATTCCTTCATCACTTCTAGCATCAAACTTGCCAATACTTTCATCTCTCTTGATATAACATCTACTTCCAAAGATTTTGAAATACTTAATAGTAGGCTTATAACAAAACCACAGCTCAAAAGGAGTCTTAGCAAAATTACCATTAACATTTTCTCGATTGATAGTGTATATAGCAGTTCTTACAACTTCTCTCCAATATATATGAGGAACATTACCTTCCAACATTATAGTTCTAGCAGCATCTAGAATTGTTTTATTCTTTCTCTCAACAACTCTATTCTGTTGATGGGTCCAGGGAGCATATAACTATCTTTTGATTCCATGCTCTTCAAAAAATGAATTGAACTCCCAAGAAGTGAATTCACCACCTCTGTCTGATCTTAAACATTTGACCTTCAAACCTATCTCATTTTCTGTCATAGCTTTGAAACATTTGAACTTTTCTAGAGCTTCATGATTTTCTCTCAAGAAAGCAACCCATATCATCCTAGATTAATCATCAATAAGCAACATAAAGTACCTTTCTCCTTGTAGACTTTTGATTCTGCATGGATCACATAGATCAATATGTACCAGCTCCAGTATTTCATTAGAATGATGTTGTTTGCTCCAAAAATAAATTCTTGTCTTCTTTCCCATCTGACATTCCTTGCATATAGTGTTAGTAGGCTTCACTAACTTAGGTAGATATTTGACTGCTTGAGTGGAGCTTACTTTTACAATGTTATCAAAATTCACACAACATGACCTCCTATCCAATAACTAGCTTAAATCAACTTGAGCAATTAAACAACTTTCACTAGCAACACTTAAGTGAAAAATCATACCTCTTGTCTTTGTACCTGAAGTAATTACATTTTCAGAGCTTCCTAGTATCTAGCACTTACCATCTTTGAATTGAAGATTGTATCCCTTGTCTACCATCTATCCAAAAATCAACAAATTATGCTTCAATCCTTCAACATAAAGGACATCATCAGTATTGTATTTAACACTAAGAAAAATAGTGCCTCTACCACAAATCACACCAATATTGTTATCTCCAAATCTTACAACACCACCATCATATTTTCCAAGGTTATGAACTTGATTTTGTCACTAGTCATATGATGTGAGCATCCACTTCCAATCACCCACTCATCCTTTTCATCAATTATGGTTGCAAGAGCTTTCTTAATATTTTGATTGTTAGCAGATTCAGTCGATATCGTACATTTTTCCTTGATAGAAATGAATACGCATCCATCTTCATTTCCAGTTTCTTTATCAGATTCAACTTCAGTAACACCTTCTTCAGCATAATAACATTTCTTTTGAAATCTAGACTTATCATGTTTGTACTTAGAAACTCTTTCAAGACACCTTGATGGAAAATGACCTATCCTACTGCAAGAGAAACATTTAATAGGCAACTTTCCTTTATATTTACCTTCTCCTTTGGCTTCTCTTTTTACAATCAGTGCTTCCGGCTCTTCTAGCTCTCTTTCTTCATCTTCAATCTATTTCATCTCATCTTCATATTTGAATGTTTTTCTAGAACTTTCTCCTGAATCATATCTTTGTTGGCTTTTTCTATATACAATAGATTTAAATGCAGATTATGTTTTAGGATTAGACTCACCAAATTCACTCAACTCAAAGCCAACTAGTTTACCAATCAACATGTCTCTTGTCACATTTTTTACTATCATCAGTTCTTCAATAGCATGAGCTTTTGTTTTGTAAGAAGTAGGCACTAATCTGAGCACTTTAGCCACAATCTCATCTTCTTCCATAATTCCACCGGCACACCTAATGCTCATCACTATTTCATTTACCTTTTGCATGAAAGTAAAAATGTTTTCATCTTCACTCATCCTCTCAAGTTCTCCCACTTGCCTTTCAGATGTGTTAGCTTAGAAATATTCACTTGTGTATCTCCTTCATACAATGTTTCCAATTTCTTCCAAATCTCATGCGTTGTTTCTAGACCTATCATATTTGTCATCTCTAAATCTATCAAAGCACTTAGTAATGCTTCTATAGCCCTAATATTAGTTTCAACTTCCTTGATCTCATCAGGAGCAATGGGACCATTCTGAGGAATATTATATCTGTTCTTTGTAATCTTCCTGAAAGTTTCACCAATGCACTTCAAATGAAACTCCATTCTAACCTTCCATAGAGAGTAATTTGTACCATCAAATCTGGGACTATCCTTCTTGTATGATGCCATCTTGGATCACCTCAAACTATTAAACTTCTTTAGAGGAACCTGCTCTGATACCAATTTTTGGCAAAACAAGAATAGACAACTGAGAGGGGGGTGAATCAATTGTCATAGAATTTAATATTTATTGAACCCTATTAACCTTTAATCTTAGATTTGATAACTAATAGTGAAATCATGAATCAACAATACATCAGAAACACATGAACACCAATATTATATATGTGGAAACCCTATTAGGGGAAAAACCATGGTGATGTTAGTCCACAAGATTATACCCTTTTAGAAGTATAATGAAAAATGAATAAGGAATGCACATGCATTCAGGAACACTACCTAGAGTTCAGTGCTCAGAAGAGAAGGCTCATTTCCTTACATAATACAATCAGATTAAATCCATTTGATGAGGTTGAACTGAGAAATTAGCTTCTATAAAACCCTGATGACAATTTCGATTAGGCAGAAAAAAAACTTCTTCACACTCTGCTCTAAAATCGAATGATCTGATCTTTATTCAGACATTTTGGATTCACACTTCACATATATTCACTGAGAATACATCAAAATGAGGAAACAATCTCTCTTATATATCCACTACATGAATTTACATCACAAATCTGTCGACCACAAATAAATAATAGATGAACACAAACTGTCAACCCAATTCATGAACAAATCTCAATGCGTACAAACCTAAGTTTGTCACATCATAATGAAGCCATAAATCAACATCCTCGAACATCCCAACCATTAAGAAATTAATGCTTAAGGTTTTGCAACACACTACCACCATCATGTCGGCCAAGAACATGAAAAACTCGAACACACAAAGGAAAAATATTTGATCACAAACACACCGATCAACGTGAATGTACCACAATGATAGAGCATGATCTAGAAACATTACTGAACATCACAATAGCATACACAACAACTTAATTTACTAGAATTGCATTCTCTTCTTCCAAAAACACCTGCTATATGAACAAAATAATTGTAGGAACTCAGAAACTCATAACTCGCTCCAATATTGATGCGTACCACTGAAACTTCCAGAGAGCATACTACATAGGCTCAAAACCAAACCCTTTAATGTGCAACTTTTTATTATCAACATACACAACTTTCCTCCATTATGATCTTCATAGCTTCATAGACTGCCTGCAACATATTTATTCTAATTTTCTCAATATCCTTGACATATACAGCCTTCAGAATCATGAATGCTAATATTGTTGACATCAATGACAACCACATATCAGCAACACAACCACAATATCCAATAGACAAAACTAGAAAAAAATATGTCAATGTCATCCAACCTCAATTCATTCTTTACCCACCTTCTACTAAACCTTCAACCCCATCTCAACCCGAGTTTACCCTTTACCCTCCTAAGAATGATATTGTTGCCCACACTCATTATACCCATAATAACCCACATCCCTAGCAACCATCTCGCTCCACTTCCCTACCATTACCTAGCCCCATCTTACAAGTGGCTCCTCATTTCAACTCACAACTTAGGGAGTATGATTTCATTGAAAAACTTAAAAACACTCCCACCAAGATATCCCTTTGGGAAATCCTTTAGAATTCCCCTAACTATCACTCCATGCTTCAAACAACATTACAACAGATAGTGGTCCCTCCCAATATGAATACTAATTATGTGGAAACTCTCCTACACGACATGAACACAACTAATGTTGATATTACTTTCTATAAACATGAGCTCTCACCATTAGAATTATGAAAACAAAATGAAGCCTTTCTGATTATAGCCCAATATAATTGGATAGGTATCAAAAGGAGCCTCATTGACAATGGCTATGCCCTGAATGTTTGTAGTGTGAATATTCTTGATTGGTTACATTTGGATAGATCCCAAATCCAATTTGATTCCTTATCCATTAGAGGATTTGACAATGTTACAAAGAAACCTCTTGGTGTCATCACCTTACCCATTACTATCAGCATGGTTTCATTGCAAACCCCTATCCATGTCGTGCCCTATGACCTTTCTTATAACCTCCTCTTAGGATTACCATAGATACATGAGATGCATGTGGTGCCCTTGAATCTTCATTGAAAAATTAAATGTCTATAATAACAAATTTTATCAAATTGGCATCGATCCCAGACCTGAGAGTTTCTTACAACTTGAATAGGGCACATCAATTCCTCTCCATACCTTAATTCCTACCTCTAATATCACCCCTTTTGAAGAAAACCCACCCGAAGATAAACCCATGTTTAATTTACTTGGTGACGATTGGGGCTCTTTAGAATTTACTCCTTCCTTTATGGGTGAGTGTAGTGTCACGCGCAAAGTGGATACCCAAAACAAAATCCATTTTCCTCTCTACCCAACAAGAGGATCACCCTTCCCACACATCTACCTCATCTCTTTTGGGAGAGAAGACCACATATACAACAAATTTTGATGAGATAGATCATCAACAACCACTTAACCCACAAGAAATGGAAAGAATTTATGTACATGGTTATGATCTTGTGAAACGATAGGGTTACAATGGTAAAGGATGCGACAAGCATGAGCAAGGCATCTGTGTACCCATTTAACCTAATATGCAAGGAACTAAGACCAATCTAGGCTTTTCCTTTTCTAAAGCAACAAAAGCCAATCAATGACCCTCTCTCAACATCAATACTATATCATGCACATCGCGAACAAACCTTACGCTTAAGAAACCTAAATTTATTGATGTGGATGCCCCCCTATTCCCCTATGTTCATGAAAATGACAATTTCAAACAATTTTTAGGTGTTTCGGATAGAAATTCTCACTCCAAGAGAGATACCTCTTGTGTTGTGTTGAGTTATGAGCCTTCCATTAGTAACATTAACGAACCTCACACCAGCTTGGAACCATATGATCCTAAAGTCCCTAAGTCTAATGCACTCCCTTTAGGAGATACTCTTGACATACCAATGGATATCGATGACAAAGACGAAATCATTCAAATTGGGAACTTCCTAGATGATGAAGAACAAGAGGATCTTGCAACCTTGCTTCATACCTTTCCTAAACTATTTTCTTGGAAATATTCTGACATGCTAGGAATAAATCCCTAGATAGTTACCCATATTATTATCCTTGTTGAAAATGCTAAGCCCATTCACCAAAAGATTAAAAAAATGAATCCTAAGGTGGCCTTGCATGTTAAAGGAGAACTTGAAAAACTCCTTGATGTGGGTTTCATTCGCCCCATTGATTATTCTCCTTGGATATCAAAAATTGTCACAGTGGAAAAACCCAATAATCGTGTTAGGATATGTACGTATTTTAGAGAATTGAATAAGGCCTCTTTAAAATATGACTTTCCTCTTCCTAACATTGATATGATCGTGGATTCCACTACTGGACCTTCTTTGTTATCCTTTATGGATGGATTTTTAGGTTATAATCAAATCTTCATTAATGCACAAGATCAATACAAGATGACTTTTACATCCACGTGGGGAACATTTTGTTGGGTTATGATGCCTTTTGGTTTAAAAATGTTGGCGCTACTTATTAGCAAGCAATGACCTTAATCTTCCATGATTACATTCACAAAATATTAGAAGACTATGTTGATGACATTCTTACTAAATCCTTAACCAGCCAAGATAATGTGAGTGTCCTCCATCAAATCTTTGAGCATATGTGTAAATATAGCATGCACTTAAATCCTAAAAAGTGTGTCTTTGGAGTAGATAGTGGTAAAATTTTAGTGTTTATCATCTCTCATAGAGGCATTTCAGTGGATACAAAAGAAAATTGATGCTATAATAAATATGCCACCTCCTTGTAACATTTCCTGATTGTGTACATTACAAGAAAGGATACAAGCCATTCACCATTTTGTCGCTTCCTTAGCCCATCATATGTTACCCTTTACACATCTCCTTAAAAATGGTATCAATTTTGATTGGAATAATGATTGTAAATAGTCCTTTGAGAGTTGGGAATAATACCTCATAACTCCACCAATTTTACAACCTGCTACACCCAACAAAACTTTAAACCTTTATATCACTTCTGCCCATGCTCTTGTTGCATTCTTGGCTCAAAAATATTCCAATGGTAAAGAGAATCTTGTTTATTATATTAGTAGAACACTCCTTGATTATGAGACTCATTACTCCACAATTGAAAAACAATTTTTGGCTCTTGTATTCGCTACTAGTAAGTTGCGACATTACTTGCTTAACATTGAAGTACAAGTGATGAATTTTTTTGGCCCTCTAAGATATCTCTTCAATAAAACAAATCTTTTAGGACATCTTGCTAAATGGGTCATGTTGTTAACTGAGTTTTACCTTAATTTTAGTGCTCAAAAAGAGATCAAAGGTCAAGCCCTCATTGACCATTTAGCTAATGCTCCTTCACCATTAGCGTTACCCACCAAAGATTCTTTCCTTAATGGCAGTGTGTTTACTATAGACCTTCCTACATGGGAATTATAATTTGACAGATCCAAGTGTAGAACAGACTTTGGTGCTAGAATTATATTAATTCCACCTATTGGTAAGCCTATTCCCTTATCCTATCATCTCAACTTCCTATGTACAAACAACATAGTTGAGTATGAAGTGTTAATCTCTGGATTATGTGTTGCTCTCATCTTAGGGGTTAAAGATACTAATATCTATGGTGATTCTCAATTAGTGATTAAACAAATTAATGGTCTCTATCAAACTAAACATGATAAAAAAAATCTATATAAGGATCTCATTCTCAATCTATTAGAGCAGTTTGACTCCTTTACCATTGATAACATCCCTTGCAAAGAAAATCACCATGTGGATGCAATGGCTAGTGTAGCCCCTCTTATATCTCCTGTAAACCCTTATGAACAAGTCATCTTTACATTTCATCCTATTATGAACCCTCCATTAGTGATCAACCTACTGATGTCTATCCCACTTTTCCAGAAAATCAGTGTGAATGGTATGATGCCATCTACAGTTATCTAAAAGATGCTACCATTCCCGAATCCACAACTAGAAATACCTAGCTTCGCCTCAAAAATTTAGCCACTAAGTATATCATCCTTGCTGACACATTGTACAAAATATCCTTTAATGGAATCCTTCTATGATGCCTCAAGGATGCTGAAACTCATGTTTCCCTTGAACAAGCCCATTTTGGTACTTGTGGAGGACATTTTGGCAGAAAAACCTTAGTGCAAAAACTCCTTCACATGGGATATTACTAGAAAAACATGGAAAAATATTGCTATGTGTATGTTAAGCAATTTCATCAGTGCCAAGAACATAGTCATTTGATTGATGCTCCTTCTTTGGAGCTTCTTGCTCAAATACCTATCTAGTTATTCTCTTTGTGGGGTTTGGACCTAATTGGTAAAATCTCCCCACCTTCTTCTATTGGAAATATGTTGATTATTACTACTACTGATTATTTCACCAAATGGGTCGAAGCCATTCCCCTCTACTCCACAACCGCTGAGGTGATATGTTGTTTCTTATCAGAACACATTATCGCTCGCTTTGGCCTTCCTTCCATGTTAGTCTTGAATAATGGTACTCCCTTTAAGAGCAACAATGTGAAGAAATTACTTGAGACCTTGCATATCCAACATCAATTTTCAACACCTTACTACCCTCAATCTAATGGTCAAGCCGAAAGTACTAATAAATTCTTGGAGAAAATCATTAAGAAGAGTGTCAATCAAAACCAAAAAGAATGGCATACATAATTACAATATGCACTATAGGCATATTGCACAAGTTTTTTTTCTTCTACAAGAAATACCCCTTTTAGTCTTGTTTATGGAACTAAGGCTATCCTCCCTTTAGAGTTAGAAATCCCCACATTGAGGTTTTCTCTCCAAAGTCTCATTGATAATGACACTTATGTGGAACAACATCTACACCAACTTGAAATGCTTGATGAACAACACATCAATGATCTTGAGCATCTTCAAGCTTACGCTAAATAGTTGCAACACAAACACGATGTCGGTGTGATTCCTCGAACCTTTAACAAAGATGATTTGGTTTTATATAAAAACCCACACAACACCGCCACTAATTATGCCAACAAAGGTAAATTTGGTCCTAATTCATTAGGCCCCTATGTGGTTGATTCAAATTATGGATTTTGTGCTTATAGCTTAACTGAGCATGACAACACTCCTCTTAAAGATCCCATTAATACCACACATTTACAATGGTATTATGTCTAATTCCCTCTTGAATGGTATGACTTATAAAGAATTGTTGTTCAAGATATTGGATTCTATCCTAGTGGCTCTCTCATTGCTTCATTCCTGACACATCATCATGCTTGTGTCCCAAACACTAAAGTGATTATTTAATTCATTTTTTATAATTACTTTAGATTTCATACTATTCAACTTTTCCCCTTTTGTGTGTGTTATGTTACTTTAAAATTTTGAGTGCATAACATACTTAATTTTTGTGTGTTTTAAATTAAATCAGATACATTATGTTAAATCATGTTTCCATTAATTAAATACTTTACCAAAGACTATTTAATTAATCACATTGTAATTTAACATTGACACAATTAAATTACACCATATAAAATACACATGCATATATATCCATATATCAAAAGTCTTTTATACATATCATTATAATATACAGTGTCACTAAGGATTGTGATTACAAGATCCCTCAGGATCCAGTACTCATGTTGCATCGATAGTAGGGCATTGGGAGATAGTTGTGCATGATTGTGACTATGATCCGCTGACTCTAAGCATGACATCCAACCCGCCCATTCGCACAAGTGTCAACTGATGCTCATCTGCTATTCGGTCCCTCTCTACCCATAATTGTGCCACCTATCTTTCTAGTCTCTCCACCTCTATTGGATGCACCTGTGGTACAAACCTCACTCGATGGACCTACCTCCTTAGACCCTCATAGGCTTCCTACAATCTTGTGCAAGGTCTTTGTCTCTCGCTCCATGATTGGTGGGGGCATGTAGTCAGTATCCATATCCTCTTTGTCGAGCGTTGCTGACACTATCTCTGTAGTTGCCCAATGTAGGAACTCTCACCAACCCTGTACAGGCCTTATAAAATCACACAAGAGTCTCATTAGTAACACATCATGATATAAATATATATGAATTAAATCGAACATCAAATACATCTCTCAAAATTAAATATCATCACCTATATCTCTGGCAGAATGTCGAATATCCACCTCATCCTATGTAGGGGGCATAGACAATGTGCTCGCCTCCCCTCAGCTATACGTGATGGCACTTACTGCTACTACTGTCTGAGATCTAGTCATATGTACAGGTGAGACCTCTCCCTAGTTGTATTGTTCCTTGAATTTTGCATCATCATCATAACTCAGGGGTGGCTCCTCTACTCTCTCCTCCTCCTCCTCCTCATCATCCTACTCTTGCTACTCATCCTCTCCCTCCTATCCATTATAATCTGGGTATGCATCCTCATCATAATCCTCATCAATAATATCCATAAATATGTCAGCAGCCCTGTACCATGTCTCCTTGGCCTTGTCCTCTCTCTCCTTCCCCTCATCTAGCATAGGCTTTGCCTCTCCCACTGGCTCTGGTCGTGATGATCTCCACCACTCCTCATGGTGCCATGTTTCCCCAACATCATTTGCATCATCAACAAGTGGCTGTTTATGATCTGAAATGGTCGAGTCACTCTTGATAACATCATCTATTATAAATCATGCTATAACACTGGTCTTTTAGCACAACGAAGAGATCTCCTAAATGATTATCGTGACTGAGGTGGTATCTTACCTATCCAAACTTCCTCATAACTTGATCGTAGTAGAACAACCACACTATGTGATCATCTCATCCTACCAGGAACCTACTCATCTATAACCTCCTCAATTTTCTAGTATGATTTGGCCAATATAGACCAAGCTAGTACAAACTCCACATGATATCCTCTTTATCTAGTTAGTCGAATCTCACTCTCCAAAAGTGCAGATCACCATACTTCCATAATCATCATAATGGATAGCCAAATGCTCATGGATAGCCCACTTCTATCAGATATAGAAAGCAAATTGGTCATGCACATGTGATATGCTCTAAGCACCAAACTTGTAAGAGTGTGCAGTGTACCATACTATCTTGCTCTCAAAAAACAAATTGACCAAGGTCATAGTATAAATGTTGTAGAATGCATCATCCCTAGGTGTAAATTGTTCAATGCTCTGCCATGCCTCATGCTAGATGTACTAGTCCACCCTCTAGATGTGTTTTTCATCCATCTAACAAGAGTTCCAATGCTACTATATGCATCATAATACATCTCACTACTGGTGCTCATGAATAGATTAACATCACCAACTCTATCTACCCTACGACTTTGTCATCATGTATAGGACTGTCGAGGTAGTACCTCATGTTTTCCCTTTGCTCTTGAAAGGAACATCCCCTCTGTAGCCGCACCCACTCCCCCCAAATAGGGACTCATATTATGCGATGGACATCCTCTAATGCAATGTTCATCTCACCCGTCGATAGGTGAAAATTGCATGTATCGACATTCCACCTCTCACATAATACCATCAACATAGCATCATGATATCTCATGGGTGGCATGAGATATTCCCAATAGATTTCCATTGCTTGTAGATGCTCCATCTCCACTACTGATAGAGTTGGAGTCGATTCTCTCAGGAAACTCAACTGTCTCCCACCTAAAAGCTGCTGAGAACGAGTGGGTACCTATACAAAATATCACAACATGCTATCTAAATCATCTAATTTCTTCAATTTTACTCTAATTCATCAGGAGAGTGTGCTAATGTTGTTTGAGTGTGCTTTTCCTATAGCCCTAGAAAATTTAGAAACCTTTTGGGACACTTCACGAAGAAATAGGACACTTTGCAAAGAAAAGGGACACTTTGTGAACAAAAGGGACACATTGCAAACAAAAGGGAGACTTTGCAAAAAAAAGGGACACTTTGCGAACTTCTTTTCAAGGATCCTAATATATTCAAAATATGCATTAAATTCATCCTATAATTGAAAAATCACAAAGCAAAGGCTCCAGAATCAACTAACCTCATGCTGGCAGCTGCCACTCGCCACCTGATCCCATAGTACATCCAATCTCGTAGGGGTGAGATCACGTATTCTTGACATCATCTCGCTCTCTCCTCATCACTCTTCAATGCTAAAAAAGGTAAATGAGAAAGTAAGGGCATGTTTACACTATTTTCATTTCTTTTTAACTATCTCATTTTTACATACATGTGCACATTTGTACCTTTTTACTTTGTTAGCCTTTTAGTGTGCTTTTTCATTCCAATCAACATTCTGGGTGCTAGTGATCTCCTTTTTCTATTTCTTTTGTTGCATCAAAATCGTATTTCCACGCCCTACATCATCACTCGCCTATCACTATGAGGAATGGTACTTGGAAATTCCCTCTAATATGCATGTCCTCATTTGACGTGGTTAGATTGCTACCTTGATTCCACCTTTGTACAACAAGTGGAATCAAGGGGGGCATACATCTACCCTCGAATTTGATCTTTAGAGATTAGATAAGAGGATTTATAGGACTTTTAATGAATTTGCATTGCAAGATGCAGCTCCTAACATTGTGGTTTTGTAGATAACTACACTAGGGGATTCATTCTCCCACCTCTCAAATGAGTATCCTTTTATGCAGGTGCATTATTTCTTTTAGAGTCCCTTAGCTTAAATATGCATGTAGAGTCATATGGATGCTAAAGTGGGGGCTAAATGTGTCACCAAATATTGTATACCTTTGAAGAAAAGGACAACTTTGTGCCTATTTTGGTCCTACTTTAGGTATCATTTCATTAATTATCACCCTAAAACTATATTTATAGGCCCCTAAGGTTCATTAATTTTGAATTGGAGGCCAGTTATTCCCAAAGGATCATTCAACCCCTAACAAGAAATATCAAAATCATTCAAAAAGTACTATCACCACTTCAAAGTCCATTAGTGGGACTAGGTCGCCCAAGTTGGCGACCTAGTCCTTTTTGAGGATTTTTGAGAATTTAAGCAAGAAAATGAATATTTGATCAAAAACTATCGATGGTTGTCAGCCTCTTAGGTCAAACTTCCCAATAATTAGGTCTTTGTGCTTATATATTTGTTTTTACGCCATTTTCCCACTCTCTCTTAGTCATTTTTCATATCCAATTCCAAGAACCAAGTGCAAAACATCTTCCTCGAGAAGATTCATCTCTCTTGCAACAAAATTTGAAGCTTTTGGATAGCAAACTAGGGCTTTTTGTAGGTCTTCAAGGTCACTTCACATCCAAGATCACTCATTAACAAAGGTTGGAGCTAGATGCCTATGGAGATTCATGGAGAAATCTAGGTTGATAAGGTGCAACTAGCCACCAAATCATACCTAAAGACTGTTTTCAAAGTGACTCCATCTACTTTCAGCCCATTTTTAGACTTGAGGTTTGCATTCCATTTGTATTCCTCTTTTGGGTTCATTTGCAATTTTGTACAGTTTCTAGGGTTGAAGTCTTTCATCATTTCAAATCATTTACATACATCTTATTCTAGCACAATAGAATATGATATTGCTTTATTTCAGGTTTTCCTAGTTCTAGACACACTTAGGGCTAGGGTTTATGCATATTTTCTATTCCAATACAAGTTTAAATACAAAGTAGGGGTTTGAACAAGGAAAACCCCACATTAGAAACCCAAATATTGTCTATTTTGTCGGTTATTTTGCAGATCTAAGTTCAGATTCCCGTGAAGAAACTAAACATGGACTAGAGGCCTCTGTGTCCACTTTCAATTTTTCAAAAAATCTAAAAGGGACTAGGTCGCCCATAATGGTGACCTAGTCCCATTGGAAGTTACCGACACCGAAAGCTACAAATTTGGAGACCTGGTTGACACAAATGGTTTATGGGATAGTTTTCTTGAAAAGGGACTAGGTCACCCCACCTAGCATACGTGTCCCAACTGGTTCAAAATTCATATTTTCTAGATTTTTTGAGACTTCCACAACTCCCTCATCAACCTAAAGCAGTTTCCAAGTGCTCTCATTCAACTTAGTTGGTCATTTTACTTAGTTTAACTTTCTTATTAGCATTGTTACAATACATAATGTGTTTTCAAACAACACAAACTCTCCTATTTTAGGTTAAGTAGTTAGGTTTTCATGTTATATTTCAGCACTTTTCATATTCCATTACATATTCAATCTCAAGCATTGAATGAAACACAAGATTTAATGCCCCCTAGTGGTAAAGGAAAATCCTCTACCTTCTAGGTGAAACCCTAGAAAGCTGTAGAGGACCCATTCCTAACCTCTATCCAAAGCATTAAATTTTGTGGTTCACTATCCAAACATCAGAATGGAAATTTGACTATATTACTTAATTGAAAATAAAAATAAACATGTATTTTTTAATTTTTTCCCAACTCGTGCCATAAGGATTATTATCCACATGAATTCAGCCTATCGTCAGTGATTTTTATGATTATGGATCTCTTATAAGAAATGTTGAAACTTGCAATACCATGAAGGAAATGAAATAACCAGCTAGGATTCCAAATCCCTACATTATGAACACAACTACTATAAAGACTTGATGGTAACTCTTTTTATCGAACACAAATTTGGAAGTGTTCTGGCTTATAATTGTCACAATTAAATTTATATTATTTTCTTTCATGATTTCAAATAATATTATCTAAACCTTGGAACAAATATGTTATTCATAAATATTTTTACATATATTTATATTTCTCACATCCAGGAAATACCATTCTCCGTAGAAATTTTTGAAATTCTCTCCTCCATCCTCTAATTATTGTTGTACGTTAGCTATATATTTTTAAGGGGAATCACCAAATGGACTTACAATTCATGAGTGTATAATCTAATAAGCGTTATGAATATAAATCGACTCCAAAAAACATAATTTTTTTAGTGTGTGATAAAATATCATAACATTAATTACCAAAAGAAAATTCGATAATTTCTTTTTCAAATGTTTGTTCTCTAGTATCAAATTTTTATTACAATAAAAAAATATTTTAAGTAAATTGATGGTGGTGGATGGAGATGAACAAAATAATAAATATAATCAATCACACCATATTGACTCACACAAACACAAAAGAAACAAACATCCCAATCTCAAGTGCTACAAAAAAAGAGCTTTCTATTAATCTATTGATTACATCATTAAATATATTCAGAATGCTACCGCATTCAACTCACTCTTGATTTCTTGAATACATGATCACTTGATCATATCAATACTCGATGAAACACCTTGACACCTTGATGATTCAATGTGCCTCAGCATATTGAGGTCTTTGAGACAATTTTAGATCCTAGGCCGACTTGCCATATTATAAAACTCATTAACAAATATTTAATACTTTTCTATGTTTATTTTTATCTTGTTTCTTTCAAAAAATTCCTTTAGCATTGTATTTATCATTTAATGATTGGTGGCCATTGGTGTTGGAGAAATTACAATACTCCAACATGCCTTAATTTTTATCATCTATTCTTCAAAAATTACCATTCATAAATTTTGTCTTCCAAGTCTTTAGACTCACTCAAATACTTTGTTTTTCAAATAAATATTTGCCTACCCCTTTCAACAACTCCAATTGTTGTGGCTATCTTTCAAACCATGGGTAAGTGCAAAAATATGGGGGGCCGAAAATGGGGAATAAGTGGCCACTCTTTTTTTCTAAAATAAGGAAATATTGACCTTGGACATGAAATTGAGGATAGTTACACTCAAAATTTTGAGATGCGACAAAAACAAGGATCGAAGTGCTCTGAATCTACTTTATAAACTACTAATTTATTTTTAAAAAGGTTGAGATTGAGGGATTCAAAAGAGAGATGTACAAAAATTGGTCATGTTTTTGTCAGAAAAACATAACATAGCAACTTTTGTACATCTCTAGCATGATTAAATTTTTTTAAGTATTTTAAAATCACTCCAGTGAGAAATTAGCTAACAATATGTAGTTGATGCACAATATTTTTGATAAATTTCTAATGAATATTTGATTTTTTACTAATTTTATAAATGGACACTTCCTAAAAAACAAAATTTTGGTCATGCTACCCCTCCAAATTTTGGAAACTAATTGAATTTTTTTATTTTTCTAAAATTTGTAGAATGGAACCTAGTTTCTAAAAATGTAATTTATTTGAAATTTCGATGAACGGTTAATTTATAATGAAAAAAATACTAAAAACTACTTTTTGCAAAAAAAGAGACACACAAACAAAATAAATTATAGATGAAAGCCTTAAAATTGTCAAAAAGTGAAAACAATTACATTGTTGGATAGCTAAGAGAGAATCTAACATTACCCAAATTTTTGATTTGTTCGACATTGAAACATGTGCAATCCTGACGATGAGCATGAACCCAATAATGTGAAATATTGTAGAATTTGCAAAAACATGTCTCCAGTCATTGGGAAGGACCTCCAAGCCTTTGGGTTGGTATTCCAAGGAAAATACCAAGCTTAAGGCTTGGGGATTACCAAATAAATATATAACATGCACACGTTATATCTTAGTTCTGACATGGTTTTTTGTGTTTGTACGGGACATGTCTAGCAAGACATAAAGCGGACGTGGTATAACATGCTCATGTTATGCCTTGATTTATGTTAAATTATACTCTATTAAATGTATGTTTATATATTTTTATGTTTGTATGTACATGTATGCTTGTATTTCATGTATGTGTGTATGTATGTATGTATGCATGCTTGTATGTACATGTATGTATGCCTGTATGTATGTACCAATTCATGTATATTTTGTGTATGCCTATATATATGTAGGATTGTATCTACATATGTACATGTATTCTTGTATGTATGTAGGATCATATGTTTATATGTATTATGTGTGTATGTATGTAAGTATGCATGTATTTATGTATGTCTTTAGAGGGAGGGATAATTTTAAGAGAGAGAGAGGGAGGGAGAGACTTGAGAGAGAGAGAGAGAGAGAGAGAGAGAGAGAGAGAGAGAGAGAGAGAGACTTGAGAGAAGCAGAGGGGGTGGAAGGGAGAGATCTAAGAGAGGGAGTGGG